>VWYH01006912.1:475080-491020 GCA_013399365.1 Pampusana beccarii
CCTATGAAAAGTAATGGAAAGGAACGTATGAAAAGGAAAGGAAAGGAACGTATGAAAAGGAAAGGAAAGGAACGTATGATTTCCACAATCAAAAGCATTACCATAATCCCATGAGCTTCCCTGTCTCAAAGGACTCCATCTTTCTGGAGGACCAAGTAAACAATGACTTTTCGCTGCTGCTGCTGCTCTTACAAGCTGGGGAAACAGCCTGTCCATCTCACCAGCACAGAGCTCCCGAAGCAGGAGTCTGACACAGGTCTGTGCAAACCAGCAATACCAGTGGTCCCAGAAAAGCAAGGAGACAGCAGTACTGGTTGCAGGGGAGGAAAGAAAAAAAAGAAAAAAGTGCCTTCACTTTCCTAAACACATCAGAGATGTGAATGAAAGCAGCAAGTGTCATTACCTTTTTGAACTGAACGTTTTCTAATGCCCAACAGTTTAGAAAACCATTCTAACTAGGAACAAGACAAAAGATTTCCTCTTGTCCCATCAGTGGACACTAATGAGCCTCCTCCTCCTTCAGTCCCATCAGGTCCTTAGACACACTGACATGCTCATCCCTGAACCTGATTTGCTCCCACTTCAGCATTTTAGAAAACAAACCCAGGTCTTTTTCAAGTTAAAATAGATTACAAACTGTTGTTTGAGATTTACTTAAGAGATTTTTCACCAATAGGTAAAAACAATTATCCCTTTGAGATCTGTCCAGCATGACTTTACAATTTCAGTCATGTCCCAGAGTACTCTGAGGTCTACTGAACATTTTCCATTTCCTTAATAGATAAATAGGCCTCCCGTATGCTATGAATTTTTAACTCATCCCCATTGTTTTACATCTGACAATACACTTCATTTTGTGCTCATTCCATACCTCACACTAGCTTAACTTGGTAAAAACATTCTTTGCAAAAAACATTGTCGTTGCTTAAAATACAAGTTTCTCCAACTCAATGAATACCCACATTGAAAGAAAAACACTATGGAAGGGAAGGGTGGCTCCCCCAGGAATTTGTTATGCCCTTAAATCCACCAGGAACAGTGCACTTAAATTCAAATAGAAATGGGAAACAGCAAAATATCCCCTGAAATGATGGCACAAACTCAGGAAGAACTGCCAACGAGCAACGAAGAACTAATGAGGGGAGAGGAGCAGAACTAACACAAAACTTGGAATCACACGTCACCTCTAGCCAAAAATTCTGTATTTTACAGTAACCCAACCTAGGTAAGTCATAAGTCTCTATAACGAAATCTAGCATTGACTAAGTTATCACTACATAAGCAAGAAACAGAAACGCAATATTTTTAAATAGAAGCGGTAGTTACCTAAAACAGCAATAAAGAAGATCTCAATATACAAAGACTTTGCTGGTGATTATTGCCTGTACAAGAGAAAGTAATTCACACAGTTTACATAGCTGCTATTCGTGCCACACTTGTTTCTGTGCTGAACACATTTCAGGAGGTATAATAATAATAGTACAAACAAACAGTATTTTAGTTGCATAATATTGAATGTTATACTTCTTTTACTTCTGTACAGCATTAAAACTGAAATCAGATTGCCTTTACATGTAAGGGATCTAGGAATCCACAGAACCCGCAAACAGCCAGAAGGCAAATGCTTCTAAGAAGTAGGTCACTCCTGCCGCTTCAAAATTATTTACAATCCCCAAACAACATGTTATCCACACAGCTAGCATTATCGTTGGAGGCATTACGCTCAAACCAAGCACATACACTCAAAGATAAAAAAGAAAATGTTGCATTTCAGAACTCTCACTCTCAAATACTACATACTGACTTCAAACAACCACCTTTCTTAAAACCAAACTGCACTAACATAATAGCTATTACTGTTACATTTAGGCAAAACCTTGGTTCAATGAGGAACCACTTTGAAAAGTGCGTAAAACAAAAACAAAATATACGTGTGTTCCATGACAATTTGGACTTGTGCTTTGGAAAATGAACATTTGGTCTCATGAAAAGGTTTTATGTGACTACTTTTCACTGTTTCCTAGACAAGAAAAACCCAATTGCTTCCAAATTTGTGATTCACAGTACCCCAGACATTTTGCCAGCTCCCCATTAGCTTCAGGTGATCTGTGCTGGCTCTTCTGGGATATCAACAACAGCATTTGCAAGACAGAGCCTTCACCACAACACATTGCTCTCCATTTTCTCACAGCACTGTGGCAAATCAGTGTTTACAGAAAACCATCATACACTGCAGAGATAAAAAATGTAAATTATAAAAGCCAGTCCTTGACAAACCTCATACTTCGATTACACCCGAAATAACACTGTAAAGCAACATTTGGCTTTACTTGGAGTTCAACTCCTCCCTCCCTAGTCTTCACACCAGAGTACACTTTGAGCAGAGACACTTGCTAAACCAACAAATTGAGGTCAACTCACAAAGGAAACATGACTTCCTAATATTTCATTCAGCTGGCAAACTAAAATGCTTCTGCAGCTGTAATAGCCTTTGGACCTCAATCATATATATGCTTTCACTTCCCAGCTAAAAACCAGTATCATCTTTCCAGGATACAGTACCACCAACAAGGAAAAAACATGACATTGGTACCATTTATTCTAAATAGGACATGTATGTTGGTTTACCTAGAATGACCTTTCCTACCACACTCAGCTAGGCACCAGATGGGATTTAAATACAATATTCCCCCCATCCTAATACTACTTAAGCATTTCCCACTGTGGTATAATGGATGAGTTAGTACCTGTTACAGAACAAAGGAAACGTGGTTCAGACTAATTCCTTCCTGAAATGATTTTAAGTGAAAAAAAACCCTGTGGTCATGCAGAAAACAACATACTACAGAGTCAGTCCACATATACAGTGAAAAACAAGATCCCTCGTCACTTCAACAGTGATATTAAATATGGAGTTAAAATTGTACGGGTAGCACCAACATGTTTTTCATTTTACATATACATTTCCTTACAGGCATGCCAAGACATCTGAATAATTAGTAGCTTATCTAAACCTGGCTTGGTCCAAGTAGTTGGCTTCAACCAACTGCAAAACAGTGAGATTTCAGGGTCCCTACAAGAGTCCAGTCCTGTCTGTTCAGTTGAATAAAAATCATCACAAACTTTCAAAGGCCAGAAGCTTACTCCCCATACCAAGAAGTCCAAATTTGTTGTCTACAGCTCCTACTACTTACCACACAAAAGAAATTTAAAGCTACCTTTTGGTATGGAAGGTCAGCAAGGCAAACTACAGGTATAAAACCTAAGACGTGAATCACCACAGAATTTTTTTTTTCCCTAATTATTGCTGTGTATGACCTTAACAAAAGGAAAAAGACTTGAAAGGGAAAGAAAACCAACTAAAGCACCAGACATAGAAAATACAGGCCCTTTTACTACAGAGGTAGAAGATTCATTGACCGAATGCATCTTATCAGAATGGATGTGTTCTAACACCAACATCCACCCAGCATGAGGTCACGATGGAATAACTGTGTATCTTCCAAATTAATCCTTCCTGCAATCCATACAGGACCATTCTGATTCTTAGTTCATACTTCTTCATTCTTGTTTACAAGAGCAAGTGGGCAGCAGAAAGGGAGGCTCTGATTCCCTTGCCCGAGAATGCTGTAGTGAGAACAACTCAGGAGGTGAGTATTATACTTCAAGTCAGTGTAAATAACAGCAGAAGTTTGTACAGAGCACGGAAGGTTCAAGAACTGACAAAGCAGAGGTTATACAGCTGCAGTTATGTCATTTCACTCAACGGGCTTCAGTTATTTAAAAAAAATAACACCTAGTTGCTTTCTAATTAAATTTACTTCTTAAGTAGAATATGCTGCTGTTACCCTATTTCCCCAAGAAAACAACAGGTTCTACTTCTCTACTATGCAGAGGTTTAAAAATAAACATGAATTATTCTGTTTTGTCATGATCACAAGCCTCTTGTACTCATGCAGTGCTAGTCCTCTGAGGCAAGGGACAAGGAAGGGGGGGAAGAACAGTAAAGGACCCTGGGGCACTCAAGTTAGTACTGAAAATAATTTTAAAGCTCAATCAACCACCTTGCCTTGTGGAAAACACACTAGCAACCCACAGATGAGTACTGGTATTACATATTTATTCAAAACCAACACCTTACAAGTACTATTTCACCCCTAACCCACCAAATTGCTGCAGCACATCAACTATATAAGCATGCAAAGCTTGGAGATTATTATGAAAGCAGAGGGAAACAGAACAAAACAAGAGGCTGGTAGATGTTCCTAGAAGACTCAGCGTACATGCTTGGTATCTCAGTTTTGATCTGCCTCTGAAACACTGTTATCCCACATCCCCTTTCCAAACACCAGCTGACCACATTGGTAATGAGTTTGGTTTCAAGCAATTCGGGTGGCCAGAAGCCAAGTGTCTTGCACTATATTTTAAGTTACTCAAACAAAATTCAAGCTAGCTTCTATCACATTAGTTTGTTTAGGTTCTCGTAGTTCCACTCCAAGGTTATGTGTATATTCCACAAGGTGCCTGCTCTGTAAGCACAGCTGTACATTCAATCTAAAGACCACTTCCAAGTCCCTAGAATGTTCGGGTTTTATTACTTTTAATTTTTTGTTTTAATTTTGTTTATTTTTTTTATCCTCAGCTAAAATATCAATTTACTCAACTATCACTTCTCTCTTAGCAGTAAGATTTATTTTCATCATTACCTGAACCAGAAACTACTTTTTCTTTAAATGTGTCCATCAATTTTTAAAGTTCCAGTTCTCCTACAAGTGAGAACATGAGCTGAAAGGGCTTCTCATTTTTTGTGGCGAATGCATGTTAAAATAGACATAAAACGCCCGGCACATCAGAAAGCCAGGTGTCCAATTTTTCCCTTAATGGCTGGAGGCAAAGAGGAAAAATAGCTTTGACCCACTTCTGCAGAAACCCATATGACTACTCCATGTTAAGCTCACATGAACACAGAATGCATTCCTATTCTGTTAATTCATTCTCTGCAGAAAACAGCTGAACCTAAGGGATTTTTAGTTCTATTTACTTACCATAGATGGTCACAAAAATAATATCTAGAAAAAAATATTTTAAAATAAAGATTATTTTCAGACAAAAGTAGCATAGCACAGATCTTACTGGAAAAGCTTGGAAGAACAAAACCAAACAAACATACAAAAACCAACCACAAATATCTTTCAAGCAAGAATCATAGATAAAATCCTCACTGTAACCACAGTGTCTGTATCATTCCCACCAGGGCTACTTTGCTGCAAAAGCAACACAGTGAATAATCATCAGCATACATGCAGAATACTGATAAATGCTTTTGAAAATATGGAAGCTCATCAGGATAACAAAATTAGGAGAACAAAGGCATGTTATTTACATGTATCTAGTCATGCCTTCGCATCCAGCTTTGCCTTTATACTTAAAGCAATCCATCCTCCAGCCTATTTTTTTTCTACTACAACAGCAAAACCAAGAAGCTATCTGCATGCAAGCAACATATTAGCTTATAGGATATTTCCACATTCAAGAAAAACATTAGATCTTTTTATAACATAATAGAATCTGACATATCAAGCATATATTCTTTTTTTTTTCCTCTTTGAAGATGCAGAAGCTGAGAAGAATTCCCTCAAATACGTTGGATTTGTAACAAATCCATTCTTCTCTCCCTCTTAGAAGACTTAAGAGCCTTACGCTTTCTTTCAGGGTCAAACACCAGAGCAGGTTTCCCCACGCTGACCTCAGCTGACTTGAAGCCTCAGCAGTTAGAAACAACTGATCAAAAACTCCACACTTTGATGGAAAATGATGGCCAAGCCTCCTTCCCTGGGCCCACCTCCTCATCTATGTGTCTTTACATAAATTGCACTATGTACTTACAAACACCACTGTCCTGAAGTACATTGTCATAAATTAGACTTATAAGAAGAGCCTGGAGCAAGGGAAAAGACAGGAGAGAAAAGAGCAACCAAAAAAGAGAGTCACAGTGAGCACTGCAACAACCTGTAAAGAAGAGTTATTGTGAACTGCACTTCCACAGACACTAAAGTTTACTATTCCAAACAGATATGGACATGACAGCATTGAACATAAAGCTGACACACATGAACATGAATAACAGGAGCAGAGAAGGACAGAATCACAAGACTTCCCAGCAAATCACTTTTGGCCTTTCTGTTATTGAAGAAACACACTAAAGTGCACAGAGCAGGTGATCAGTATTTAAAAGAAGTCAAAAAAAAGAAATCTTTCTTGCCAATTTACATAGTGTACATTTTAAACATTCTGAAAGGGAAAAAAACATGGAACTTGTCTTTAATACCCTCAGCAGATCCACGCACAGAAGACTGACAAGCCAAGCATCATGAGCAGCAGATGGGATAAGGTTCAGCAGAAGTCAGTCATATGCTAATTTGCTATTAATTACAGAAGCTGTCAGGACTACCGCAGTACTATGCACTAAGGAAGGGTGCCAGTTAAACACATCCATTAAGGAAGATTTTTGACAACTAATAGCTTTTGATGAAAATATAAAATTTTTAGTGACCAAGACAATAGGGTAGGAAACCTAAAGGGATTATGTTTGATATTATACACACCAAATTTGACATTCATAATTGGAGAAAGACCTGGAAGGCATCAGCACAAGCACTAAACCCAGTCCTTGCTAGTTCAGGGTAGAACATTTACCATGACCTGTTCTCAAATAATCCTTCCTTGTACCAGCCTGCTTTATGAAAGGACAAACCAATAAAAAATCAACCAGTTGTGGGGAGACAACACAAATTATTTTATTTGTCCTGCCAAAGTTTGCCTAAAGGAAGGACCAAAACTAACCAAACCTCCATATTCTTAAAAAATTTAATGGGTATGTAAATAGACACAAGATTTTCCATAAACATTTTCATGACCACCTGAAAGCACAGAAAACTTGATACCTCTCCACATACCTATCAGCTTTCCTCCCCTTCAAAGAGAATTGCCATACAGATTTTGTAAGGGACGCATTGTCAATAAAAGCATAATTTAGATTCATATCCCTATCTATGTAAATTCCTAGAGATTTTAACCTGGGGTGGAAGTCATTTGTACTTCCAAGTCTTATCAGCCAGTACTGCTCAAAGCTGAGGCATACGGGGAAAAGAGACGTCACAAAAGTATAGAAGTAACTAGAAAACGTAAGGAATTTCCTTCCCCTCAACGCACAAATCCTATTAGCTGCTAACCAAGTACTTGTCAGTATGAATGACTAACAGCAAAGAATATTTCATATATCATCTGGAAAAAGCCAAGCCCCTGAGATCTCATTATCAGAACCAAGTGTCCCAGCTGACATGAATTATTTACTGCAAACCAGTGCTTTTGATTATGCACATGCATTATATGCTGAAGGTGCATCTGTGCCCCAGTTTTAAAACAACCATATGGAAACAAAGCCAGAAACTGAGCTAAGATATAACATTCATTCTACAAAACAAGATGATGCTCTCGGCTGATAAGCTCATGTTTACCTATCGCATGTGATAGTACACAGATGTTTTCAATACAACCTGAAGGTAAATGGCAATAGGCTGAAGAATACATGCACTTTTCTTCCTTCTCTTTTGACACACTGACAGAAAATAAAATTCTTGGTCTTGATCACATGTAACCAAAGCACAAGGTAATCTATTTCATTTATCTGAGTGACAGTACACAGGGAGACACAGAGACATCAAAATACACGCATTCTCATTACACTTATCTGTTTTAGGCCTGTTTCTATCCTCTACAGTGTGATTTCAGAAGAAAATCTATTACCCAAGACACACACTGACAGCTTATGGACTGCAGCATCGGAACTCTGGCAGAGGGACTCCCCCCATCAGAAAGCAGCCATAAGTGGGATACTTGATTACAGTTTCATTAAAATAGAGTGAAACCTCACTTATGTGTCTAGGAAGATACCATACACTCAGGTTCATTTGCTGCTTTCATTTCATAAACATCAATGAAGCCAACAGATATCTTTATACAACATCTTCATGCCTACAACAGCCACAAGACTGCCGAACAGGAACATGGTATCTTCCATTTTAGTATTAAACCCAGTCTTAGGCTTATACAGAATCATTAATTTCATGTAACAGAATTTAGAATACTTGTAACACTAGTTGAAAAACAATCCAAATATGTATGAATACAACAGTCATTCCTGAATGGAAAATGGACAACAATTATCACATCATTACCATCATTTTTCAGACTGATTTAAGATACCACAAGTTAGTTTTCACACATCTCAGTTGGCCGAAGAAAATGTCTGAAGTTACAGCAACAAGTTAAATAAATGAGAACCAGTCCCTTACCACAGGGCAGTATTTCTTGCATCAAAACCTAGGACTTGGAGGTAAATACTCTCTTGGACAACTTGAAATATTTATTTGGGGTTTTTTTCAAAAGCTTTCATATTGCAACACAAAACCTTTGCTCCTATACAGGAAGCTCTTCATCATTGATCTGTGAGTCCTTATTTTCTTTTTCAGTAAACAATACACTGACCTGAAGGTATAAGTCATGTACACATGTAATATATATAAGAAGCAGCTCAGCTCCCAACACCTGTTTTGAAGGACAACTCCACACCACGAAGAGTTAATATACGCTCAGGTCATACATTTAAATTTGTTCCCTTTGTTCTTTACAGCAAATAACCAGAGGTTTTTTGGAGGGGCCAGCAGAAGGGAGGAGGAAAGCCAAGCCTGCACTGCTCTTGTGGCAGTTTAGCCAGGTGGACCAGGAGGAACATCTGTTTACAGTACTTCTTCACAACTCCTTATCAACGTGGAGATATTTACAACCATTAACACAGCACAGAGCAATTATCAAGCCAAGAAGGAATAGAAACATGTCCTCCAGGGATCTGTAAGCATCCTACACCATTAATTTTAACCACCAAACTAGATGTCTCACAGGGGATGTTTTAAAAGCAATGGGATTTAATGTCCACAAGCCCTTCTGAAAACCTACCCACAGGATGAAAATATCAGCCAAAGAGAAACAGGATATACCCAGAGAATAACACCTCAGGTTACCGCCTGTACGCAGGAGAATAAAGTCAGCACCTGAAAACAAACCAGTGCTGACCTCTGCTATCTCACTTCCTAAGTTTACGGTGTTAAGATTTATTTTCCCCTAAATTACACAAAACTACATTCATATGTGAAACACACACAAAGAACATTAGTTTGCAAACAGAAGCAAAATGACATTTTTAAAGCTGTTGGTGCGAACACAAAATACACCTAGGTCCCTGCTCTGCTGCCAAATACATCTCAAATTAGTAGTGCACTTGAAACAAATGCTAGTAACCCAACTCCTTCCCACTTTTGGCCTTCCCTAAAGCCAACCATCCTCCAAATCTTCTAATTCCCACCATTAACATCCTCAAACCTCTGCCCAAAACACCAGCTTTCCTCTAAAATCCCTGTGCCAAAGGCCTTTCCCTTCAGATATTTATATTACATCCTCTCTGCAACAGTCACCAGTTACCTTCTCCAAGCTTTCTGCCCCAAAACAAAGGAGAAAGGACCCCATACATTCAGTTAACAATCCTCGCATACACAAGGTTTAAAAATCTGCAGATTTGGAAGGTACATCGCCACAATTGTTCTCACGTAATGCTCTGCCTGTAGCTCTCCCGGCTACGCAGGGAAGAGAAGGGAACTATTGAGCTCAGCTCTTACATCTGTACACGGCTGCATCTTTACACTTAACTACCAGCCTTGTTTCAATCAAAGAGCCTGGGTTTTAAAATTCAAGTGACCATTTCAATGAGCTTCTCAGCATTATTTAACAGTAATAAGAAATCCAACTTGTTCCCAAGCTTACTCAGCCTCATTAATGGCCAATGCACTTTATGTTTCTAATTGATTGCAGCAAATTTACAAACAGATTTAACAAGCATTATAAAAACAGAATTCTCCTAGATAAAATCACTGTTCATAGAAAATTTGAAAAGCTGGAACACGCACAAAACATAAAAGTTGAGGTTATTTTGACTGCATCAAAAGCCACAGCTGAAACAGATGTAGAATGAGGTGAGTTGGACACAAGTCCTCCCTTTAGCTGAACTGGCAGCACGAGCTCAGCAGCAGATAGAGTCACCAAGCATGCACTGAGATGTCAATTATTAGAGCACCAGCCTAAAGCTAAAGCAAATTCAAGGCTTCCCTTGGACATAATCGAGGACTACTTTTTTTTCCTAGCGGCATTAACCTACCTGCCCTAAACATAAGATCTACATTGATAAAACACAGAAAATTTGACCTAAATAAAGCAATCTGTTAGCTTGCAATCAGAATTTCTATGCCATGCCTTGCATACTAACACTTCAAGTCCGAATTATGTGACTGAGGAAATTTCCACGTATAAAGCTCTGTTACTGTGTGTACAAGCCAACACGAGGCAAAAAAGAGGAAAGACTTGGCATCAAAGACTTGAGAATGTGTTATGTTTTTATGGCAATAGCAGTCTTTTATTTCTGCTATTTAGGCTGGTTTCACGCAGCTTCCTCAGTGCTAACTCACAAACCTTTAACTTGAAAAGTTTCATGAGATGCCCAGGATCTAAGTGATTGCCACATACCCAATCCCTAATTCCTTCCTTCAGAAGTTCTCTCCGCTGTCAGCAGGTGTG
This sequence comes from Pampusana beccarii, assembly GCA_013399365.1. Taxonomy (NCBI): domain Eukaryota; kingdom Metazoa; phylum Chordata; class Aves; order Columbiformes; family Columbidae; genus Pampusana; species Pampusana beccarii. The sequence continues at coordinate 485,764 of VWYH01006912.1, forward strand.
AACTCGGGACATGTTAAAATTACTTTTACCACTAACCAACCCACAGAAGACATTCTCAACTACCAATACATCTGTTTGCTCTAGGTAGTTTTGGTACAGTAACCCAGGATACCCTGACAACAGCCCTCCTACAGGCTAGCATGCCAAGAGAAGCACCTTTAAGTCAGAATTACATCTTTCCTATTGGGTGAAAGCTATTTGCACAAACTAGTGACTCCAGATGCTATTTCCATATCAGCAAACCATCCTTTCAGGGCATTGTTTTCCATTTGGCCTTGTGCAAACAAGCTTCTAGAAAGCTTGCAATTATTTTTACTGATGTGAAACAGGAAGACAGGAGAAATACAGATGCATACCCATTTTTTCCTAGGCATAAACTGCTTATATTAAGTTCATTTATTCTCCAGCCAGTGCATAATTACCATAAACCAGTTCATTTTCAGTAGTAATTCTCCACAAGGCCATCTGACAGTCCATGTATGGCAAGTTCTACTTTTGCATATAAGAAAAAAAATAGTTAGTGCCAATGCCTATGAAAGTAGTGACAGTCGTAGGGAAATAACTTTTCCTTATACATGCACTTTTTCTTTAAAAAAAAGTATCTCTGAACTCATGCTCGTACATACCTCACTAAGTAAAAACGGTCTGGGAATGTTCAAACATGTTGCTCTCTCGCTGTCTGAAATCTCTAAACTTCGTTTTGTGGTTTGTTTGGTTGGGGTTTGGTTTTGTTGGGTTTTTTTTTGTTTTGTTCTTTTCTTTTTTTTTCCTCCCCTCTTTCTTTGCCTTTTTTTTCCCTCCTCCTTTTTTTGTTAACCTTGGCCTCTGAGTTATAAGTGTCAGTCATACGTTCCATTGCTCTTCTCATGGAAACAGTTTTAAAATTTGGAGAGCAGAGACCTGTGCTCTCTTGCCAAAGCATTAACTGAGCACAAGGCTGAAATCCTGCAACAGATACTTACTTAATGCCATTACTTCTGACAGCTCTTGGTAATTTCCTAATTAAAACAAGTGGCTGAGAAATTCAGAGGCTCAAGTCTCATCCTACGCAGTGGCAAGATAAGGTGAGTGTGGAATAATCTCAGGGTTTCAAATCAAAAGCCACCAGTGCAGCATATGAGTTATTTAATATGCATTAAATTGTCTTAATGTCCTTTTAAAGCCTTCAAAAATACGCAACTTAGAATTGTTTGCTTGGAGAACTGATAGCAAGTATTTCTTCAGATATAAAGCAGCTATGGGAACGTCAACATGCAAACTTAATTTATAGGGTCATTCTCAAAACTGACTTTAAAATACCGTCCTAATGCTCTTTAAGAAAACAGCAGCACTCTGCTGCTGCAATTGCTATTATCTGCTAGATTGATAATGTGTGTCAGAGAAAGGGGATTATAATATCAAGATTCTGGAGTTAACAAGAAGATTTTATACTGTAAACAAGTCTCAGAGTCTTGTCCCATGAGATCAACCTTCACACACCCTAAGAGCTAAACCAGTTTTTCCTTTCCACTACCTAATCTTAAAAGGCAAGGTGAAATGTTATCAACCAAACAGGCAAACTAGAAAACTACTCTTAAGAGAATGAATTCTCATCATTAATCATATTGTTTGAAGAGCCCCAAAACACTTTTAGGAATCCGGATTACTTGCATAAACCACGAAGGAAAAAAAAGAGAAAACCTGGGAAAATCCACATGGTGCATGAAACATACAAGGTGGCTTTTTGAGTTCAAGTCCTACTAAAAACAGGCCTTGAAAATTTCTTCTGCAAGTCCCATGAAACGTAAAAAACAAACTACCAGTTCTCATTTCTGCTACATATCACCTAGCTTTTATTCCATCTTCAAAAGATGAGAGAATCTAGTCTGACTTAAGTATCTCATTACCTCCATCTACTGGTAAGTGTTGCTATTTGGAAAAGAAAAGAAAAAAAAAAAAAAAAAAAAAAAACACAAACAAAACCCAACACATCACACACAAAACAACCCACCAAGCACACACCTATTTCACATACTTGACCATTTAATTTCTTTTCCTTTCAGAAATATTCATAATGGAAGATGTGAGAAGGGAGAATACAAACTATTCAACTCAAAGAACCTGAGGGTATCAGACCAGCTAATACATCTCATGCCACCATTTTCTCATGTCTAGAATTTATTCACCTGTACCAGTATAGGAAATTTAACTTCGGGTTGAAACTTAACAGCAGGAGTCAGCCAAAGACATGTTTTCTTATCTGTTTACAGACTACAAGTCAATTTAGGAGGTCAATTTGATTTGACATCAATCTTCACAGCCTTCACTGGGAACAATTAGATATGTTTCTCCCCATACAGCATCACTTAAATCTCAGTTCCATTTTAAACAGGACAGCACCACCAGCCTTCAAAGTTCATAGAATTTGCTTTCCATGGGGCAATCCATCTATGGTTTATGTTACTGAAATTACTCACAATGTAACTGTTTTAATTCCAGATGCTACATTTCCTAAACTGAAGAACAAAACACATATTAAATGAAACAAGCATGCTAACCTGCTAAGACTTCAGTAGTACCACACCAGAAATAACCAGTTTATGCAGCTACTTGTCAGGCCTACCAGGTACATTTGTCAGTTCTATCACTGGTCACTGAAGTGACAATTTCACAGTGATGACAACAAGAATAAGCCATTGCATACTGTTTGGTTGGGTTTATTTGTTTGAATGTGTTTGCTTGGTTGGGTTTTGTTTGTTTTTAAATAAATTGCAACCAAGTATCATTGTATTTATTCTATTTAATTCAAAACCCAGGTTAGGTTGTAAACTGCCTTCCTTAAAGTATTGGATGTTCCCAGTTATTCCTGAATGTACCTTAGGTTAAAAGCAGTTAACAAGTAACTAAATAACGCACTCCAAGGAAGTCACGTAACTTTTTTAATACAAAATGAGACAGACAGTCTCTGAAATCTTGCTTCCCCTATGTTAATTCTTCTTATTAAATGTGATCTTCGTATGTGGCTGGCAGCTTTCCTTATATTCAACTCTTCTTTTTAAAGTAATAACTTATTTTAAGACATCAAAACTATTTGTTCTAATACCATAAAAAGCATGCTTTCCTTTTGTTTTTTTTCCAGATGCTTCTAAGTAATTTATTCTACTCCCCCCCATACGCAGCTCTCATAGTTGTCAGCAACCAGAAGGGGGCAACAGTTTAAATAATTTGTAAAACAACGCCCCTTCTATCAATTGTCAAGCTATCTGACATGCCTATTCTTCCCAAGAAAATATCACCATTTTGTCTCAAGGCTCCTCACTTGCAACCACAAGGAATATTTCCATTTCCTTTCTACTTACAGATCTAAGAATTTCAGTGAGTGATTTGATCAGAAAACTTCTCTCAAGAAGTGAATTGATTCCCCCCAGCACTGCTGCGATGCTTCAGTCCCAGCACAGCAACTGTTTTGTACAAACAACTGCATTCATTATTTCATCCACTGAATTCAAGCTCAAACATGAGACCTTTTCTGAAACATTTCAGATTTATGTATTTACCATACTGTGTTCCTAAATTAGACCCATCATAGCTGCTCTAGAACTAGATTATTTTTTCGTGGAACATGCTTAACTTTCACACTGAAGTCAAAATGACAGTGTGCTTAAGGCAAGGGAAATGTATCACTTTTTCATCTCACAAGAAATAAATTCAATTATTTTTTTCTTGGAAATTCGGCATGCAAAACATGCTCTGACTCATCCATTGCAAGACAGCACCATTCACCAATCCACAAAATTCTGTAACACACCACTGCTAAGGTGATGCCTCTTCAAGAGTCAATGTCCAAAACACAGCTGTGGAGAACCATGGCAAAAAAGCTCCTCTTACTTTCAAATAGTCCATTTCAATTTGGAGATCAGGAGAGAAATGTTACCACAACGGAAAATAGTTTCAAAATCTACACAAGTGAAAATTTGAATGCTATCAAAGCAAGTTTAACCTGGGACTCACCCGAGAGATTTATTTTCCCCAACACAGATGCTAACAGGCTGCATTACTTGCATTTAAAACAAAAAAATAGGTTTTGCCTTTTGAGCAAACCCACTAGTGCAATTCATTCACTGAATATTTCACTTACAATTTAAAGAAAAAGCCCCAACATTATGAATGATAATACAGAGCTTGAAATGGAACATACACACTGGACATACTCGAAAGAAAGAATACTCTTGTTATCATAAAAATTGTGATGATTGCTTTTAGCTTCATCTCAATGCCTGGCACTGCTTCCACCTGAGAACGAACTTGTGCCTATGAGGCTGCGCACACTTTGCTATGCCTGATCAAATCAGCTCTAACTTCGACCAGGTTCAATGCTAACATGCCTGCGCAGAACCGTTCTGGGTGCTGCCAGCTATGACAAAGCACCCAGTGAAAAACACCCAGCGAAGCAGTGGGTGAACTAAAATAACATTCCTCAGGGGAAACCTGCAGACCAAGGGGAAACTGTTTCGACACCTGGAACTGGCACTTTCTCTAACCAGGTATCCGAGGGCATTCAGTAAGTGTGACTCACGCTTACCTGGTAATGGCACAAGAAACATTTTGAACTTGGATTGACTTGGGTGTGAGGATGCAAGGACATGATGCTTGACATTTTGATATGATATCAGAATCTTCCAAGATTTTAACCCAGTCTTCATGAGAACTAAGTACTTACTCAATACTTGTAAGGCTTATTTCTTTAAATTCTTCATAGTATACAGATGCATTGAGTTTTAAAATCCAACAAAATATTTTTAAGGTATGCCACAAAAAGCATATTTCACTTCATAATTGAGAAGATTGGCTCAGAATAAAAGAAGTCAAAATTTCAGAACAGAAAAGTCGGCCATTTTTCTAGAACTCAATATTTTCAACTTAAGTAGCACAGAAAAAAGTAAAAAACTTAAGTCACAGAAACTGAGATGGAAAAGAATCACTGATTTCCTAATGCTGGTTTAGATGCTCTGGTCCCAGTCTCATCTCTCCTCGCTAATCTAGTAGGAAACTCCAAACAAAATGTCAGGTAGTGAGGTGGACTGCAAACTGGCTGAATGAGAGAAGCCAGAGAGTCGTAGTCAATGGGACGGAGTCCAGTTGGAGGCTGGTCACCGGTGGAGTGCCTCAAGGATCGGTATTGGGGCCAATATTATTCAATATATTCATTAACGATTTAGATGAGAGAATTGAGTGTACTATCAGCAAGTTTGCTGATGATACTAAACTGGGAGGAGCG
>VWYH01006912.1:491483-524957 GCA_013399365.1 Pampusana beccarii
GAGCACTGGAACAGGCTGCCCAGGGAGGTTGTGGAGTCTCCTTCTCTGCAGACATTCAAAACTCGCCTGGATGCCTTCCTGTGTAACCTCATCTAGGTGTCCTGCTTCGGCAGGGGGGTTGGACTAGATGATCTTTTGAGGTCCCTTCCAATCCCTAACATTCTGTGATTCTGTAATTCTGTGATTTTATAGCCTGGCATTATGCCAGCTTATCAATACCAAGAGTTGGGACGTGAAGTTTCACATTTTTTTCCAATATGTCTGGATAAGCCGCCCCTTGAGGCTGATTAATTAGGCAGCTCTTTTAGGGAATGAAAGATCAAGAACCAAAAAGACCCAAGATCAAACCACTCAGCTTTGCATTTGTCTGATCCCCCTCAGATGTTCTGCCAGAATTGCGCTTCCTGTGCAGAAGCTGCTTTAAACAAAACATTTACACAGACTTAAAACTTAAAAGGCAGGGCAAGTGCCTATCCATAAAAAAAAAAAGCTTCTAGTTCAGCTCACGCTAAAAGAAAAAATATGTAATTATTTCTACAGTCATTTTAATTGGCTGCTGAACTATAACTATTGATTTTTAGCATAGCTGGCATCTCAGACACAGGTACAAGGACTAGATAACTCACTTCAAATACTACTCGGTACCTTCTTTATTGAGTTGCCCGACTCCGCAACACGTACATGAAAATAGAGAATATGCCATCCTTATTTACCTCCTCCTTTGGGCTTCTCCTGCAACCACCACTGGTTCAATAATCAAGTAAACAGTTCTACAAACACTGTGTCACATATCAGTCTCAATAAATAGAGGCTTTTACTAATTTGAAAATAATTTTGTATTCTTCATTCCTCTACCAGGATCTTACACTGTTGTTCATTCATTAAAACGAAGTACTGACATTACTGTCATCTTCTGGTGCTTTTGACAAAAAGACAGTCATCATTAACGTAAAACAGAAATCTATTAATAGTTTGCAATTGTTCCAATCATCACTACAAGGTATAAAATAAATACTTAAAAATTAATATCTCTGGTCAAGTTGACCATAAAAATATGAATTAATTTATCACAAATATCAGCATCTACAGTTTAGATCAGCTGTCATAATACCATCCTTACTGGCTTTATAATGCTCCCAGCTGGGTCAACACACACATCACAGACTAGAGCTTGAGAAGGTCAGCAAGAACTGCCTGCTCAAGCACTATTGCTTTAAGTTTCTGACTAAATCCTGACCACTACTAAAAGTTCTCAGAGAAACCTTAAGTGCTATTTTACAGTATTTTAAGCATGGACTTACTTACAGGTTCCTTAATATCGATTGTCCCTACAGCACATACTTTCTTCCCCCGAAGAACACACTCTTAACACGTTAGGAGTTCAGGATCAGAATACAGATTTCTAAATCTCTTCACCTGCTGTATAGTATACCTACTCTTCTAACTAGAGAGAACTAACTACATTTAAAAGAGTATTGTACTTTCCATTAAGCCGTGTTCCCAATTAGATGACACACCATAAAATAGATGTTCAAGGCCTGGAGCCAATATAAAGGATTACAGGATTCCCAGCCCCTGGATACCCATTAGCAAATTACATTCTTCGATACCATGTTCCTGGAAGATGATCTTAACCTCACTTGCCAAGTGTCTTGAGAGTTTCACTGCACTGATACCACAGGAAACTCACCTGGACATTCTTCTGCTTACAGATGCCACCAGAATTAGTGGTATTATAGTACCTTGTGTACAAACTGATTCTACATTTGCTAATATATCAATGATTACTGTGAATTAACTTGCCATATCTCTTTTTACAGGTCATACTTAAGGATACTGGAATGATAACACTCCACAAAGGTCAACTGAAAATAGACGCATTAGCCCTTGTGTTCATTTGCATGACCACATGATTACTATATGTCCTGGCAGTGGTAAATATTGTTTAGGTAAAGATTCTCAAACTAACATAACTCTTCCCCATATAAGAGATGACTCACAACAGGAATCAACATTTCACCTTCAGAGATCATGAACAACATCTATGTCTTCTTCTGCACAGGTACAATCTACTAATCAAGAAGCATCTGCCTGCAGCAACATAGTTATCTTGCTACTCTGTTCTAGCAATATATACTACTCACATAAATACCATCCACTAAAAAAAAAATCCAGCATGACCATTCAGTTGCCAGTCTCCTTACAACAAGAATATTAATATTGCTAATCACAGTAGAAATAATCCTGCTCCACCCATAAGCATGAAGTTTCATCTATATTCACACAAGCAATAAGATTTTTTTTTTAAAACATTAAGCAGGTTTGTTAAAAACACTGACAAACTGGATTGTTCTTTCTCTCATTAAAGAGCACTCTCTCATTCACTGCACAATTACCAGCACACAAGCACTTTCAACTAATCACTGAAGTCCCCACAAAAATGAAATGCTCCAATTATTTTGAATAGCCTGAGCATTCAGAACTTTATCAAAATTTCTCTTTTCCATTTCAAAGCCAGGATGCTTTTAGCATATTACTTTGATACCGCAGAGTCCATTAAAAACCGAGTTGATTTGTAACCCTATTACTTATGTTTTAGGCCACACATTAGGGCTGACTCTGTTAAATCCCTTCCTAGCAGGCATCTATCACCTATGTAACAGAAAAATAGAAAAACGCTGCTCCATAAAACACATACTTCAGTTCTATCACCAAAACTACTGAAAGATTAAAAACAAACAAACAACAAAAACAACAACAAAAAAAAACCAAACAAAAACAAACAAACAAAAGAAAACAAACACAAACAAAACCCCAAAACAACACCAAAAACAATCTAAAAGAAGTTGCTATCCATCTCCTAAACCATGTTGTTGAACTTACATACCATCAAGATCTCCAGACTGCAAGATATTTATGTAAGCAGGTACCAGTGAGCTACATGGACAAGAAGCTGATGAACATAAGAAAGTCTTACAGCACCACATCTCAGGGACCTTCGTAAAAGCTGATATTGGATCGCACTATGTAGCTGCACTAGCAAACACAGTACATAGTATCGGCATGTATTTATATTTACCAAGAGCCCAGCAAAGAACTGTTAACAGCATTAGAGTGTCAATGGGTTTAGTTTACTTTTTCTTTCTTGTGTTATTAATCATACACAACTAACACGTTGGTTTGACTGGTACCAAGCACAGCTGAGTCAATATTGTGCAGAAGTCAATTAGTGCTTACTGCCAATAGTAGAAAAATGTAACAGTTTGAGTTTTGGATTTGAGGTTTTTCTGTTGCTGCTGCTGCAAAAATAGTTTCCACATTTTTGTCTTCACAAAAAAGATGGCTTGAAGCAACAGCATTAAATTTTGCATATAACCAGATTCCCCGGCAGACAGCAAGCGCTGCTTGTGATCACTACCCAAGAATTTACTTCTACCAGTTGCTGCTGGGATAACAACAATATGGAGGAGGCTTACAACCGATCTGAACTCCTGGAAAATACAACTTCTTTATGTGGGTGCTCCTCAAAGGAAAAAATTAAAGCCCTTCAAAAGCAAAGAGTTATATTTTTTTTAATTAGCCATACAGATGGAGTTTATTCATCATTAATGACAAACTTCCTATCACATCACAATATTATTCACTAATTAAAGCACACATTCAGAAAAATCTTGAGACATTACTGAGTCTTAACCACTGCTACTGTATTTGTAACTGCAGATATTTTCTATATAAGATTTCCAAAAAGAAGCTCTGCAAGAGTGCCTCTGCTGTATTAGGAACAGTGAAATCCCAGCACACAGGCAGAGAAGTTCTGCCAGCTGACTTGTTCGTTTTGTCATTTTCTAACTAGCTAGTGACAAAGTATAAGGACATTAGAGTGGCTTAGTCCATACAAGTAACATCAGTCACTCTTCACTGAAAATACTAAGACTCTGCTACTGACAGTTACCTTGCTAAACCTCATTTTTCAAAATACGCGTTTAGAACAATCACTGGAATATGCAGAATTGAACTGAGGACACACACCAAAATGAGTATTTCCTTTTTTTCTTCAAGTACTTCAGAAAAAGTATTTTATTTGTACATTTATGTACTTTCAACACAGTACCCTTAGAGCATACAATTTTTAGCATTCCAAGTTAAATCAGACTAGGTAGGTAGAGACCAGGAGTTTCAAATTCTTTTCAGTTTAGTCCCACAAGTGATCCAGCTGTCAGACCGTAACACTTACATGAACAAGGATTTGTTTATTTCTTTTTTTTTTTTTTTTTCCCTCCGCTCGATCACAATTCGACTGCTCTTTTCCTTTGAAAGCAATAATGTACAATTTGGGTAGCTTCTGTCAAGCACTGACAGACTTCTTGGAGAGGGGAAACCATGCACAAAAAGCATCTGATATACATCTTAGGTCTACCAGGGAAAGAAGTCGCTGTCATTACAGCCATGCCATGAATCAATACACTTTACTTAGAGGGTTTTCTTACAGAATATTTTTGCCTGAACCACTCCAATAATGCTCAGCTGACATTACCAAAGCCTGGCCTGAAAAGAAACAACCTGTTTTGTTACTCTGCATAACTGACTATGGACCACCAGTCATCAGCACTGGAGAACTGACATTATAAGCTACAGAATCGAAACTTAACAAGATTTCGGGTAAAGTTGGGAAATACATCACCACATACTCAGCTGGGGGATTTTACCATGTCAATTCCATATTTTTCTCACTCGTACAGAAAAAAACATCCTAAGAACAAACAGCTCTTCTGAACCATTTCAGCACATAGTGTATTTTCTCCTTTTCCCAAACTTTATCACAAAAAAAACGTATTCAATAGGCTTCTGTAGCTCTTCACTATCACAGAAGTCTAACCATTTTCTAAGTAGTTCTCACAATGTGAGGAGGATATTTCAACTGTCAATGAACTCCCCACTGCTGGACAGTAAGGAAAGCAACAGTAACTGTGTCAACCAGAAAGCTTACGAGATCCACAGACTGAAAACAAGTTCATGCTTTCACAATTTTATCAACCTGAAAGCATCATGTTTTGAAGCCTGTTACAGGTTCAGTACTCTATTTTGTTTGCCTGTACTTGCATTGAAAGCCTTTTTGTATACACAAGTCATGCTGAGGTGGTACTCATAGATTTTTGCTAAAGCTTCAAAAATAACTTATTTGGCAAGGAATCTCTACCTCACCAATGCATTTACTCCAAATATAAGCAAAACAAGCACTCAGGGATAATACAATTTGGTTGCAGATCCATGAAACTTAACTATACAGAGCTAACATACCAGAGAANNNAAAAAAAAAAAAAAAAAAATCAGTAAATCTGCAATGAAAGATACAGTCTCTCAAAAGCTGTATTGTAATAGGAAGATAAGGAATCTATCTAATCTCCTTTACTCATACCCTCTCCAAATCAGAATCATAGAAATAGAGCAGGTCATGAATTTTCTGTAAGGAGAATTATACAAGCCCATCAAATATTAAAAAGCACTGCAGATGTCTGCAGTCCTTTCTAAAAGCTTTTTTCAGACAAGCAAAGAGGACACATGAATTAATTAAATTAACTGTTTCCAAACATTCCACTTCTACACACCATGGCCTTTCTTCAGATGTTTTTAACTGAAAAATAGTTTCTTTCTCCAGGGCTTTTAGTCCAGAGCTCCTTTATAACTATTAACAGAGTGTTTGCTTAATCAGGTTTTCAAACAACTTCACAGAAACCTATTGCTCTCTGCACAACCTTAAGCAATAGTTACATCTCACTGAAGCTTTTCTGAAAGCCTCTAACTCCAGACTGCACATCGGCCACATCTTCAGGTTATCACTTCCACAAGCAAAAACTTAAATACGAACATAAAAGTACATGCACCGCATAAGGAGCCTCTTAAAATTATCAGGAATGCATATGAATCACTTCAACTTACTGAATTACTTTATCTACCTCACAATACACTTAATGGGTTTTCCTCAATTAAATCTCTTTCTGCCAAATGCATTTCCATTTCACAGCAGCACTAACTGAATACCAGCAGGGAGGACTGAATTTATTCAGATATAGCTGCAAGGTACCCATCTGAATAATTCTGAAAAGATGAACTTATTGTATTCCAAGCAATACCTCATTAGTGCATTACTTAAAAATCAGTCATAAGATGCCTATTTCTAAAAACGAAGCATACTCAAGGACATTCTTTTTGGAACAGAAACCGTACTGAAAGCTAAAAATCATCATACCTATATTTGACGTGCCGTCTTCTTCCAGTTCCTTTGCAATTAATAACATCCTTCCCAAGAAAAGCAAGGCGCAGAAATCGGCTTGTGCACTACCTATATGCACATACGCTGGTTCAAACACATCATCGGGACTTCAAATGAACTTGTCAGAGAAGTACGGAGCTCTTCAAGGCCTCAACTTCAGCCATCTGGAGATATGCAGCTCCTTCTACACTACAGCAGGCAATGGATCTTTTTCCTCTTACATAACAGGAAGAATTCCCGGTTACCACTGCTTCCACCCACAGCCTTGACCACGAAGGAACAGCCTGGGTCACCCTGCAGCCTCGCTGCGTGCCCACGTTCAGCAGTCCCAGGAGCCTTCAAATCACGGCTCCTCAGAGACTTCTGAAAATAGAACCCCTGCTGCTATTGGAATCCGTGTGCTCAATATCCAGCACCACTGATCAAGACCCGCATAAGACATCCTATTAATATTTAGTTAATGCGACAGTCAGATTTATATTGCACTCGATATCTGCTGGTGAAAAGCTGCCCGATATCAACTTAGTTCTTAGCCTGATAACCAGGGTAAAATAAATAAACCAGCCTTTTTTTAGCATAACATTGCATGTCAGTTGTCACTGCTTCAGATTGTAAAAGAGGGTTGTCTCAGGCTTCAAGAGGCAGCCAAGCATCTTAAAAAAAGCTCAGACCCCACTCAACTTTTACCAGCACTTCTGCAAAAGACCCTTTGCAACGCACAGCCCTTACACCGACCTTCACACATATCAGGCATTGACACTTTTGCATCTAACAACATAAATGTATTATGAATTGATAGATTGTCACCACAGCTGTGAATATATATTTGGAGGAAACTTGCTTTTGGACTGTGACCTATGGTTATCTTGCACTATCGTAGAAATTTAATCTGTCAAACAGTCCAGTACAAAGTCCATGTAATTATATCCGCTGAAGTACAAATCCACACTTGGCAATAAGCCCTCAGCAGGTACTTCTGTTCTTATGTTGGTCAAATTTCACTCCAGTAATTACAGCCTCTCTCTCATTGGAACAACTACTGATATTTGCAAAGTCTCAAATTTCTGAAGCCCCAACAGGTAAATCTAACCTGGAACTTCGAGTTTTATGAACAGCAAATTCAAGCAAATACATAAAGTCAGCACCACTGAGGTTTGCTATGGATTAGCCAACCTATAGGAACTGTAATAGGTATGTTTTGTTAACATTCACTACTAATTGGTTCAGCTACAAAATTCAGATCAAGCGAATCTGGTTTATGATTTGCAAGTTCTTTGCCTTCTACCACCTGTACTTTGCCTTTCCTACATGAAGAAAACTTTATCACTCCTTCTGTGTTTCTAGTTTTAGTTCTGACTCCTATATTTGCCTCAGACAATTTAAAGTCGAACAGGGAGGATCAGAAACAGAGTACTAACTGGAAAGTCTTGCTAGGCACTATATAACCTAAAGCAGAAGCTATATTCTTACTATTTCTTACAAAAATACCTTATTTAGGTCTCTTATTCCTTTCTCCCTCTAATTCTTAGCATGATTCTTACGTAAATTTCAGCTAAATTTATAAAGCATCATCCTTTAAGAATAATTCTGCATTACACACCAACAAAGTAAAATTTAGCTTTGGTTGTAGACTACATGCTATTATAAATAAGTGATGTACCTGTTTAAGTCAGAAAAATGAAGAGAGATCCCACAGAATTTAGCTTCCTGTGTATTCGCTCCTCAGATTACAAACACCTCACAGATTATTTTCCAACATAACCTATTATTTAATAGCATACTATGTCTGACGCACCATTGCCATTTACAACATTTTTAAGATATACTGACCAAGAAATACACTCATCACTTTCCATCAGTTTCTGAAGCTTGAAGTACAAGACACCTATAATAGTTTTACATTTGTTAGATAAATTAAATGAAACTGAATAAGCCAGCTTATTTAAGGAAATAAACTCAGTACAGTTCTTCGGTCTTTTTCCTCTTACTCAGTTTCTAGTTATCCAGGTGTTAATGGTTTAAGTTTGATTTTTTAGTTTCTGTTGTATGAGAGTCATGTCAGTAGGTTTATTGACTCAGAGCTACTATTTATTTCCAGCTGAAAATGCATTCAAAATGCTGTGTTTTCACCCAGTTTTGGATTTTTCAACTTACTCTTAAATCATGACCATTTGGTTAATTTTCAACCCTTTTACAAGTATTACATAATTAGTGTATTGCTTAATATATCTTAAGCACTCATGACCAAACACCTAAGACTGTATTCAGTTTTATAATTACCTGAAGTCTAGGTCTACCTAGGTGTAAACATTCTGTGCATGTTTTTTCAGTTATATATACTGCCTACGTAAACCACTTGTGCCTTTCCACGTACAAAATACTGACTTCTTAGCATTAGTTATCAGTCGAGGAAGTCAATTCTGATTTGCTGCAATCATTTTACAGGCAGCTGTTAAGAGCATTGCATTATTAGCCATCTCAATGGAATTAAGCTCTCACCATTGCTTAAAAGGTTTTTCCGCTATTATAAGCTGACAAATGTAATTCAACTATTACTCAGCATTGTATACTAACTGCCTCAGTTATTTGCAAGTTTCTGTTGATGTAGCAGGGGGGTGCTTTGCTTAAGCTACAGGAAAACACCTGCAGGGCTAACCCTTCAGCAACAGTGCAGTTCTTGTACATATCCCCCATCCTTGGAGCACAGCTTTCTTTACCGTTTTCCATATGAGAAACAATTTTAGACCAACTGTTTCAAGTTTTAAATTATCTTGCTTTTACACATCAACTGCGTTCCTGCTACTCAAATGGCACATAGCTCACAGTTGAAGCAAATAGGTAGCTGCGCTTCACTGTTTAGGCCTAAAGCTAAGCCTGAATTAAACCACCGGCTTGTCCAGAGATCTAATTTTCAAGTGCATTTCCAGCCATCTCCAATCCTCGCTTCACACACATCCTGAATGCGAGGTAAACCACAAAATGCAGACGCATGAACTGAGAGCTTATCCTCAAAATACTTCAGGTTTTAAGACTGACCTAAATCAACTATGCCAAGCAAACTTCAGTATTGGGTCTTGGGCAAATGGTTAGTACAATCCTTTTTATAAATTTATCTTTTTACTACCAAAGCTCCAATCTGACCTTTTATAAAATTCTGATACTTGCTTAACAGGAGTAGTAGATAGAGAGATGTCTCCTTGTGTTTTATTCCAAAATCATATGATTTTTGCATTACATTTTCCCGAAAAATAAGCACTGGTATTGACATAGGGTCAGCTGTCGATGTTAGTAATCGTGCTAATGCTCGCAAGCAAGCCTTTACAAGCACACTCGGTACAGTACTTACAAGGCAAAGTCTATGGCAGTTACAAGGCAGCTTTTTCTATAGACTCTTTTCCTGACCATCCTGACTTATTCAAGTCAATTATTTCAACACAGTATCCATCAATCAACAATTGTTATGCTAAAAGCTAGGTGCTAGCTTAGTTCTATTTTTCAAGTTGCCTGCCAGAGCATGCCTCACTCAAAGCAGACTGACAAAGAAACTCACCCTCAACGTTAATGAACAAAGAGATATTGAGGAAGTCGATGTCATTTGTTTTTAATATGAGAACAAGCCCACCAAGACAGAACTAGATTATTACAGACTATAATATATACTGTTACTTGCAAAGCCCCCTGACACTCAAAATTCAGAAACATGCCAGAGAAAGGTTTTGAAATTAAATTACTGTATTTGATTAATTGGTCCATATTACATTTGGCACATCCAACTACAGCTGTCACAGCCCATGACTCAAAGAGCTTGCCCCATTCTGACATGGGGAATTCCGCTCTAACAAAGGTCATTTCTGGAGAACTTACTGGACTAGCTTCCTCATGTCTTCAGTGTGGAACAAAATGTTCACCAATAAAAGCAAAAGACAGCAAAGACATGAGAACACAAGCAAAGCTGAATTCAACTGAGTTGTTCAACTTAAGGCAAGTTCAGCTGTTGAACTGAATCCTCTTCCCACTGGAACCAACTCTTAACAGCAACAATTTCTACTAGTTTAAGATGTTTTCTGTATTTTCTCCCCACCCACCACCAAACTATTGATATCACCATCTTTTCTAGTAGCACAGAGCTAGAGAATGCACTTAGAAAATTTGCCTTCAATAATTATTCTCTCACACTAAACGCCTGAGATGATGAGGGCGGTTGCAGATGCATCTCGCTTCTCTCCTTCCAAACAAAACCCAAGCACCTTTCTGAATGTGTTTATTAGCTTGGATGTGCACCCACCTCCTGTTTCAGTTTTCTGCTTTTTGTCTGCTCTTCCACTCAAGTATAAGCACTAATAAAAGCCTGAAACATGCTAAAGATCTTTCTAGAGAACCTCTGTCCATCTCCATCATTAGCTATTAGTGTAAAGGAGGCATGTTACATGGAAACTTATTAGAAGGTTCTTCTAGGAAGGAGAGGGTAATCAATAGGGTAGGGGCAGTCAGTTACTTCAACACTTAAAACAGGGAAAATGTCAGGCAGGAAAAGAAAAGAGTGTTTTATATATACAGCAAGACAGAGTCCCTTCACTTTTTTTTTTTAATTCAGGGCACTGTTTGAGTTTCAGACTCAGCTGATCTGTAAACAAATAAGCAAACCCATCTTAAAGCAATCACTTCAGCATCACCAATTTAGTATTTGCAACAAAGCAAAACATAATAAGCTCTTACAGCTGAGTATTAAAATACTCAAAGACATCAAATTCTTATTGACAACCTTTTCATCTATTAACATACTTGTCTTAATACTACGCACACGCTGAAAACAATAATTCACAGTTGATTATCACCCTGTTGGCATTTTGCTTAAATCGTATGTACCTGTGTTTTAAAAAAAAAAACAAACATGTGACATTCTTCCATATGAATTCTTATTGCTCTTAGGCAAAGGTTTAGTAATTATTAGCCTGATTCTGTCATTCCTGAAAAACAAACAAATAAAAAAATCCAGTCAAGTCCCAATTAGATCCAGTAGTACAGGACTCTCCTGGTATCTTGATTTTCTAGATTTCAGCCAGGTTGCTGTAAGTCAGTATAAATTATTTCCACTGCAGAGTTACTAGGCTCAAGTCAAAATGCTTTTCTTCCTGCTCAGCCACAAGAGCTTTGTCTTTCTCCCTTTCCCAGAAATATAATTAAATAATTCTCATCATAACTGCTCGGAGAACCAAGAAGATCCACTTTCTTTGCAATATTTATTATTGCAGTTATTGTGCGACAGTTACAGCCAAGTAAGCATCTGACAAAGGCCTAAAAAGTATCACTGTTCTGCCTAAAAACTTCTCCAAGCTATTCATCCACAATTGATCTTAGACATGATTCAACAGCAAAGGAATTCTGCAGATCCACAAAACCCAGTGAAATAAAGATTGGCTCCAAGCAGCAGCCAGCAGCAGTCAGACTGATCGCTATCCCATTCTGCATACAGATCATGGTTCATAAGCACCTCTGTTTCCCAAACACAGTTCTGAAGGTGTCCAACTTAGTTAGAGCTTTGTAGGGCAAAGCCTCGTGAGCTTCTGTAGTGTTATAGTTCAGCCGATAAAGAAATGACTTACTGTTCAATAGCTAAGCCCACAAACAAAACTGAGCCAGAGTTCCAATTTTGAGTGAAATACTCCCCCCAGAAACCATGTATTTTTTTAACCGACAAACAAGTATCAGACCTACTAGCTTGCTAGGTATTTCTAGGAAATAATGTAGTATTTTGTAGATTTGTTTGTGAAGATAATCACTCCAAGTGATTACAGGATCAAGCACTTGATCAGATTCAAGCATTCAAATCCACATTGTCTATTTACAAACACCTGGTAATAATCACCTTTTCTTCTAAACAGAGGAGAATAAAAAAAATATTCTGAACAGCTAGTATTCCTTTCTAGGTAGCCTGAGAAAAAAGGTTAGCTCAGTTATTTGACAGGTAATGAATATTATCAGAGGCAGTTGTCCGTGGCTGCAGACCTCGTTCAGAGGAGCACCCTGCCATACCTCCCCTTTCCTCACACAGCTTTGGCTGCCACTCGGGTCACATTTAAACCAGGAGAAACATTTACACTTCAGCTCGTGCCATTAGGAAAACGATCTGATTTCAGAGGCTTCCTGAAAGCAGCCTGACTACCCTGTTTATAGTGCCTGCACAGGCAGCCAGTTCCTCTTTCAAGCAGATACTCTTCCGTCACACAAAGTAAAAGATTTATGTGAGCATTTTCCCCACTTCAAGGAAAACCCCTGAAAACCAACTGAAGGTTTGTACTATGGTTTGGGTGTGGTGGGTTTTTTTTGTTTGTTTGTTTGTTTTGATTTTTTTATTGGTTGGTTGGGGTTTTGTTTTCAATGAAGGCTTTAATGCTCAGTCTACAGATAGAGGTGAGGACCTGCAGTCATTACCCCCACAGCAAACAGTGCAGCTCTAACAACAGTGAGATCAGACCTTGAAAGTACGGCTGTTCATCCACTGTGGGACAGCAGTACACAAGTTCATGCTGGTAACTTCTCCAGCCAGCGGATTTAACAGAACCAAAAGAAACACAAACACACTCAAACCCACAGTGTTTTTCCACCTACCATACTGTTTTGTTATCAGTCTTTCAAATTAACCAGCGACATATCACTGGCTCTGCTCTTTACATCAATCCTTTCCCCATTCACTGCCAATCTGAATTAAATCTTCATTACAGAAAAAAAAAAAAAAAAAAAAAGAAAGTGGTACTCTAAACATCACATAAAACTTGGGTTGATGTCATGAACATTAAACAAATCCCCTGCAAAGCTATGAGGTTTTATAACTGCAGTACTACAGGCACTAGTTCTCCTATCCAGGCTACATAAAAGGCTAACAGTGCCATAACCCAAGCAGGAATTGCTCAAAATTATTTTCAAACACAAATCAGTAGCAACCTGCCATCCTAATTCTTCACTGTTGTTCATAACAAATGAAGTCCAAATTTTGGGGGGCAAATAGAACAAGTCATTGTGAACTGACATACGCTTTCAGTAAGGTGTTTTCAGCTTCCAGGACATATGCACTTGTACTAATTCCTACTACATTTTCATCTGTATGCCAAAACATGAGTTGTCTTTTGACATGCTGAACCTTTGTCCCACAGAATTAGTACTTGCATTTAATATACATTCAGGTATAGCTACATTGCTTGAAGTTTGCACAGCCTGCAGAGTTCCTTGAAATGGAACAGAAACCTGAGTGCAAGTCACTCAAGAATTCCTGAGCCTCAACTACAAGAGAATTAAACACAAGAACTTCCGCATAATACAATAGTTGTTACGCATCTTCCAAGAAGTGAAAAGTCCCTTTATTTTCTATTTTAGTAACTACGTAACTACTACTGGCACTTCAAGAACACATGTTCCAAAATTAGCAGAAGTGGTTAATAGCACATATTTCAAAAAGGCCAACACTCCCTAGCAATAAGACAGAATGTGTTGTCATTAAGCCTCACCTCAAACTTAAGATCCAAGTCATCCTGAAGATGCTTTAATTTAATGGAGAAGAGCATTCTTTACTGAACTATCCAGGAGTGATACCGGTCTCTAACAATGCTCATCAGTAAAGATGCTGAAGAAGTAACTGTCAGTTTGTGTGCAAGACTTTTGTAATACTGTCTGACAAAGCAGCAGACGTGGTGTTCTACTCATACCTCCATTTTTCCATAAGGTACCCAGCAAAAAGTACCAATAAAAACTAGAAAATCTAAACTAATAACTTCTGCAAATCTTGGGTCCGCCTTCAAATCTGTTTTTAAAACCAGTACAGACAAACCAGCTACTAAAAAAAAAAAGAAAAAAACTATAAAGCTTAACTAATAGCTTCCTAAGTTTTAGGAAGGCCACAGCCATAACAACTAGACGGAATAATACTTCCAAGAAATGCAGTACAAGAATATAGGATTTGCAGCAAATATACCACAGTTTGCTATATCATCTATCTCTACTGAGCACTTCAACAACAATAAAAAAACCCTCAATACATGGTCTGAACCCTAAATACTTGGAAAATAAGGTAATCAAGTTTCCAAGCATTCCTAGCTTTATTGCAAGTAGAAGAGCAAAGAAAACTCATTGATCTACCCCAACATCCTAAGGACTTAAAACTGCTAAGCCACACGTTTCACTCAAAGTCAGCACAAAAGAGCCAATTCCATGTTCTAGACCAGGGGTGTCAAACTCATTTCCACCAGGGACCACATCAGCCTTGCAGTTGCCTTCAAATGGCCAAATGTCATTTTGGGACTGTATAAACGTACATTTATACAGTATATATGTGTATATGTATAAATGTACAGCATTATACGTATAAACGTACATTATCTTCCACTTACTGCCTGCAGCTATAGTTACCTCTAAACAATGCCCACTTCCACTGAGAAAGACACTTGAAGAAATTCACACCAACTGGATTTGTTTCTCTCCAACATTCCTCCTAACACAGAGTAATTCAGCTGCAGTGCCATCCTTTTGATAACTGGATGCTTATTTCTCAGGCAATACCATTCCACATATTTTCTTTCCTGTCAGAAGTTTATATTTGCAATAAATTCAAGGTAAACAGACAACTTAATTTTAATACTAATAAAAGAAAGGTTCCTATTGCCTTCAAAACAAAGGTAAAAACACATGAGCGATTGTTCAGCAACACTAAGAATTTTTCACTAAAGCTTAGTAACTTGTGATGCAAGTCTAACTCTTATTGAAAACCTGAAAGCATAAATCCTGTGCTATTCACTGAAATACAAATCGCATTTCTTAAAAGCTTAAGACCCATGTTTTGAACAGGCTTACTGCTCTAACTAGAATATATCTGCAGTTATCACTTATCAGACTACCTAAACACTTCAGTATCAGGTCAGCTAAGAAAAAGGAAGTATTAGGACAACATGAGAAGGCTGATTTACATTGGCCCACCAGCTTATTTTTTCATTCAACAAAGTCTCCTGACAAGTGCTTCCATGGGAAGTGCATGTTGGCAGAATTCTCATCTCTACAGCTCTGTGTTGTTGTCCACACTCATTGACAGAAAGCATCAGTCACAAAGCAGGCTGATTTTGTGTACCAATAGATGATGAGAAGAAGGACTGCGTGCAAGGAAATCAGTCAAATGTACTTGGTTCTCAGACACTCGCATACTGTGGGATAAATTAGCATTTTCCAGAAAATCCCAACTGTTCAATGCAAAACTTAACTGAATGTTTCGGCCAACAGTTGTTCCTGTAATCGCTGCAGTTATCTCAACATTAACAGACTACCACAGTCACCCATTAATTTAAAGCTTACTTGCACTACAACATACAATGTAGCCAGCACTAAGCAGCATTAATATAAGAACGCAACTTCAGGAACTGCTTCTCACTTCATTCAAGACTAGGACATACTACACGTTTACCAAGTTTTAGAAATCCTTCATTCTTCACTATAGCGGGTGTCACATTTTCAAAAAATGCACCTTTCATACTCCCCATCTTTTAAAGGTACCTGTTCCCAACTCACAAGTCCCTAACAACTTGACCATCATCTAAAAAGAAGCAGCTGTAGATAGTCAAGGTCCATCAAAAGATTAGAGTGATTACGGCTTAGAAGTACCCAAGACAATACTTCCTTTCCTTAGCGTCTGCAGACATCAGATACTTACAAAACCCACCCTCAAATGAGCAGTAAACTGCAACTGTGCCTCACTGTGTTCAGCTCAAAATCCTAAACATCTAGCCAGCATAAACAGACTGTGCTGTGTCACCTTTCAGCACTTTTCTGTATGATGAATTTCTTCTCGCTGAAACAGAAATTGTGTTTAGCTGCATGACTTGCATGCAGTACAAATCTAACAGTATTTTAATTTGCATGTAGCAAATGCAAATCAATCATAAGGATGATGTACGATAGCCTTTTGGCAAGATTAATTAAAACCTTAGGCTGCTGATTATACAAGCAAGTCGGGTTCAACGTATTTACAATCAGTTGCAGATAAAGAGAACATGCATATATCTCCCAGAGAAACAGGTTCAAGTTTGTTAGAGCCTGGAAGTTACCTTACAGTCTACTGCTCAGTAGCTTCCGTACAGCACTTCCCTACCTCCCTCCTGATGCCTGAGGAAAACAAGGTGTAGGTGCAGGGCAGCAAACAACAGAGCGGGGCCAACAGCTTCTAACGCTCCAACAAACTGTCCCAGACCCTGTAGCACAACCCCATCCCTCACCTGAGCCCTAAGGAAGATCATTCAGCTTGCTGTCCTAGTAAAACAATCACTTATGTTTACACTGAGCTGGTTTCTGAAGGGCTAGAACCTGTGAGAGGGGGCAGGTGGGGTGGAAGGATCCCCCTCGTTTAGCAACAGCAAATCAATCATCACAGACTCAACCACTCTCAAACTGCAGTCTCAGAAGAGAGTGAAGATCTACATCCATTTTTAGCAAGTTTATACTTTGTTGCTCCACTTTAGTGAAAGTCTTTCGCATTCCTACTGTTATTTTCAGCTAAATCTGAATTGGGCATCAAGAAGCACATCACCTTATTTTGAAATCAAGTTAAATGCAAGTTGTAAAAATTCTAAGGCACAAAGGAGCACAGAAATACAACCCTCAGATTACAAACTTAGCTTGCTTGACTAACCTGAAGAGGCTTTACCCTGCAAGGTTTAAGATAATTTAAGAAAAGCTTAATTTTTTTTAAGACTCTCATAGTACTGCAGCAACTTCATTCATTATTAATCAGGCCTCATCTGCTCAATAGATCATTTCCATAAGATTAGCAATCGCCCACATGTTACACAGCAGTGAATACTGTATCCTTTTCTCTACATAAAGCTTTCACCTCCTAAAGAGTAAACACAGAGCACAAGTTATTTGTCTTGCAGAAGGAAGCATGCAACAGAGTGGACAAAGAGCACAAGATCGCTGGCATCTTTACAGTGAAGCTCTCCAGGACAGAACCTCAGGAGACCAGATTTTATAGAATCATAGAATCGTTTCGGTTGGATGAGACCCTCAATTTTTTTCGTTTTGCCATTCAACAAACCTAGAAATGTGAAGTTATTACTTAATCCCTGCTGAAACCATCTGGTTTGGGCTAATTTGTTTCACTAAATAGGATCAAAAGTAGATTTGATTTTGAATCACGATTATTTCAATCTTATCTCACAATTTGTCATTAGCAAGGTACTTTACATGTTCCTGCTTACAAACACTCCCCTGTCACATTTCACTTGAATGCAACATAAATAAAAGCAACTTGATTTACTGACACTGTTCGCTTCGGGAAATTAATACTCTACTTTTTTTCTTTATAAACACTTAAAAATGAACTGCAAATTTGTACATTTCCTGACAAGTAGATGAAAGATGCAAATTAAACAGGCGCCATAGGCTACTTGTAGTTAAACGTATTTGCTTTTAAATCAGATGCTCATTATGGCACAGCATAAGTGTCTAAATACAGAAGTTGGTCTTAAAGTTGGTCCTCACAGACACCAGCAGGAGAACCAGGCTCAGTGTCCAAGTCTTTCATAACATCCAAGCAGATGAAAATGAAAATGGCAATGCAGAAGCCTTCAGAATTCTCTTAATTTCTGCCATTTCAGTTTATACCTCCTAGTCTCCCAGGAACAGCTGATGGCCTTTGAGTATTGTAAGAATTCTGCTTCTTTTTTTCCCCAAAAGCCAACAGCCTGCAACCACCTGAAGTTTGCTAGATTAAAACCAATGTACACTGAGGCCTCTACATTCCAGCCATCACCTACCTTTCAATGAACTGTTCATCCTGCTTGGAGGCGAACACTGAGAAATAATAACTTTTTCTCAAGTTAGGAAAACACTAACTATCCCGTACCTCAAATGTATACAGCTATCTTGGCCATTAAAAATCAATTTTTACAGCTTCATAGGAATTACTTTCAAGCTGTTCAAGTTCAAAAATAAATCCTGCACTCTCTCCCCAAGCGCTGACTTTGCATCTCACATTTTTCATCAGCAAAGTTTGTTTGTCCACCTTTCTGAGGAGAAGATTAAAACTAACACCCTTTTCTCATACACAACTCCCATGTATCCAAATTCTATTTCTTTTCCTTGTTGTTGTCTTGCTCAAGACAACCATATATAGAAGCTGGTTTAGCAACTGCTTCCAGCTCCAGGAGCAGCAGCACCCATAGATTGGGCTTTCAAATCACTCTTGATTAGACAGAAGACTCAGCTATCACTGGTTTTTATTTAAATCTGTACAGGATGTTACTACTCCGACAATTGGGCAATACAAAAATCTGAAGGACAGTTCACAACCAGTATTATCACAGTGCCATCCCTGCTGCTTTTTCAGAGTTTCATGGAAACTTAAATCCTGTATCTTCAAGTTTAACCTCACTGCACTCTTCTCGATTTTGGCTTTTTACACGTTAATGTTTCAACAAATGCCTGTTATGCACACAAATAAGTTTTTCTCAATCCAGACATGATCATCACAGGAGACCCACAGACCACCCTCAGAACACAAGTGTGGATGACAGAAATCAGCCCGACTAGACAAAGAGTCCGGAGATAGTGGAGGATTTTTCTGGCATACTGTAGTTTTCCCCACACACTATCCCCAGTGAAACTCATATCTTACTGTCTGGGGAATATGTTACCCAAGGTCCATAAATATCCTCTCTCTCTCTCTGCTGACATACCCAGCTATGAACGGTCTTTTTATTGACTTGATGGAAACAAGAGACTGATACAGAGGGAATAGACACAATTCATATTTGTGTTACTGGCTGTTTTTCAAGACAAAACTGTTCCAGAATTTGCAGGAAAACACATTTCAAAATTTATCACATTTAAAACTACAGCACTTCCTCCACATATTGGAGCCAGCTTCAGTCTGGTTAGCGTTGGTGTCAGCAACGCCAACAGCATGCAGCATCCACACAGACTGACCACCCCGCACACAGTCCCATAACAGCTCCCACACCTGCACCGAGTCATCAGCATCAACATCTCCATCCAAGCAAACCAGCTGCTGTTCCAGCTCCAATATTCATATGCACACACAGACTCACATTAACAACCAACATGTAGACAATGGGAAAGAAGCAGCTTTTCAAAGGCATTGCTTTCTCTAACACATTACAACAGTCACACAATTAGTGCTGCTTTTTTTCTTTTTTCCCCAAGTCATCATACAAATCTTTTAAAGTAATGTGTGGAGTAAAGCTTGACTGAGTACCTCTGATTTATCACAGCAACTACAATAGTATCTGGAGCCACCTACTGAGTATTACTAAACAAAAATACAAAAGCCAGGAACAACAGAGATTTATACAGCTATCTTAGTACCTGTTTGTAGCTGGTTGTTTGGCTTTTGGGGTTTTGTTTGGGGTTGGCTGGGCTTTTTTGTTTGTTTTTTAAACATTACAGCCTCATTGATGTTGTTTTAAAAATATATAACCCCATTTGTAAATGGATCTGTTTGTCTGTATTTGATTCACTAAATGTATGATCACTGAACAGCTTTTATCAAATATCAGCACTTACCTCATAAGCAATATCCCCGTGTTGCAAGTATAGAAATATTATGAAAACTACACACAAAAAAAAGCTGCAGAATGTCAGATAATCCAGGAGAAACGTATCAACATTGCACAGTAACAGAGGTTCCTCTGAGAACACATTTCACTGAAATTAAGGACGACCAGACAACTTCTAAAATGCCTCACTTTAGTGTCACTTTCTTCCAAGACGATATTTTTATTCAAGCTTCTAGCAGGTAGATGGCTCAATCTGAGCAAGCCACCTTATTTACATACTAATTAAAAAAACAAAAATCTGAAACAACACTAGTAGGCTACCTTGCTCTTTACAAATTCTGGCAAAATTTATTTTCCCCATTTATCTATTAAGGTTTGAAAATGCTGTTCAACTGGCCTAGTTTTCAAATCAAGGGATATATATCTGAGCATTAATTTTAATAGTATACCATTACCTAACATCAAGTAATCCCTACAGGGACACACTTTTTAGGTCACTGAGGTATTTTGCCTATTGCTATCGACAGCCTACATTCAAGTTACAGCCAAACAACAGAATTTAAATCCCTGTTTTTCCTCCAAATCGACTAATTTCTTTCAGCTGTCTGCAGTCTCAGTTCTTGCTTGCAAGTCTCAAATTAGAAAACTTCCTATTCAGTAAAGCGTCTAAATGACCTTGGAATATTAAGTTTGCCAAAAATGTTACTCTGATAAACGCCCATCTGTCAGAAACTTTAATCTAACATGAAGATATTTTATGTCACCATAACACACAATAACTGACAGAGCTGCAGCTACAGAAGAGATTCTGTCCAGCTACCTCACGCAGACAGCAGCCTGTACAACCCTCAAAACTGAAGATTCAGCTATTACTCACCTCTCCTCAAACACGTCTTTCCTTATTTCAGGGAAGAGAAAAGTAATCTCTTTTTGCTCCTGCATTCCATAATCTAACATTAAGATCCGCCCCCGCCATCAGCCCAGAAATACAAAGGCTTTCCAGGTTACATTGGAGTTGATTGGTTTGCCCACTAAACAAAATACCCAATATACATTTCCTTTACCAGAATCAGAAACCATCAATGTACCTTATTATCTTCAATTCTTTTTTCTTACTGCAGTTTCTGCTGCACTGACTGGCACATCTGCACAACAGCAATTCAAATGCTACATCATGTCTTTCATTACCTAAAAATCAAGTGTCACACATATTCTACACTTACCATACAGACAATGATAATGATAGAGTTGAAGAAAGAAAAAAAAATCATGCTCTGAAAAAATATTTTCTAGAGGCTGTTTAAACACCCCAACGAACGACGAGACTAAATTAAAGACACTGACATTTTCCTGTAAAATCACGGTGACTAAAATGGATCAGTGCTTGGATCAGGCACTTAGGAGAAAAACAGGAACCCCCAATTGTTTATGTTTGTATGCTGACCAGCTTTAAAAAACATGTAATGCTCCATTTTAAAAGCTTTTGTCAGATAATTTGGAAAGGATTAGCAAGTGAGCAATTAGTACATGCAGTTCACATCAACCACCACATCAATTAGCATCATAAATCAAACCAGCAACCTTCTAACTGGATTCACTCTATTATGCAGGAAGCAAGATGTTCCAGTAAGCAAAACATTGCCGGAGCAGCAGTCTTTTTGTGAGTCATGTAGGTCTCCTGACTGCAGCTATAAAATACTGGCTTTAAAGGGCATTAAGCAGTTATCGAGGCAGATGTCTGCTGTAAATATTGGTCCATCTAACCTGGCCAGCATTGTTGTTACCCAGATGATTAACACACATCACTTACTCCCCTTTCAGAGGTTGTGCACCTAC
The DNA here is from genome assembly GCA_013399365.1 of Pampusana beccarii. NCBI lineage: Eukaryota > Metazoa > Chordata > Aves > Columbiformes > Columbidae > Pampusana > Pampusana beccarii. Next base: position 513,141 of record VWYH01006912.1, read on the forward strand.
GTACTTTGAGTACCTTTTGCCTTAAGCAAGTTGTGCCCTTTGGGTCAGCTCCACCCCACTCAAATTTAATTTTTCTAGGTAAGTCAATAGCAAAATCCCTTCATCCATAAGCTAATGGATTGTTTTACATCTAGATCCTATTAAATGCTGCAATCCCATAGCAGTGAAGTATGTTTGAAGCTTAATGTAGGTTAAAATTAGAATCTTATTTTGCATGAGAAAAGTAATGAAATGGGACTGAATAGATAAGTTGCCACAGGGTACAGGAATAGTTTTCCACAGCTTGTTTCTATTCCTTCCTGCTTTCATTTACTCAACTCCAAGGGTGAATCTACAGATTCACGTTCAAATTACAGAACTGCCATAGAAAAGTGATAAACGACTATAGGAAAGTCCCACATGCACCAAGGGTGAAGCTACAGATTTTCTTCATATTCAGAGCATACCAGTAGCACTGTCAATTTTTACAATTTTGTACAATGCAAAGCAGCTACACATCACTGTCACCATCCTGTGCAGAGGGATCACAAGTTTGCCCAGAGACCCAAAGAAATCATTCAGTCCCAAGCTCAAAGAGCAATCTGAAACAAATTTTCTAGGAACAGTGTATTTTGAAGGAAAATTATTACTCGGCTTTATTCACAGTACAAAAAAAGAAAATAATCCTATTAAGACTTTAGGGTGTATTGAAAATACTAACAGAGCTTTATTATAAAAGCATTTTAGGCTCTACTACATCACTGATTTCATGTTCATGAAAGCAAAGGAACATTATTTTCCTTCTTGCCATTATTTGTTTTGATAGTTGACATTTGTACCCTTGGCAATACAATCAGTATCACCTTCTAGCCAGAAACAGAGATGTTGCAATTAATAACAAAATTATTTGTAACTGCCTTATCAGAATTCTTACTACCAATGCCCATATCTATTAATATTTTCCAAGCTATCATTCTAGTTTTAGTGCTAAACAGTGAAGTTATTCAAATAAAAGATATATAGCCCACCTTTCTCTCACCTGATACCCGTTTTCTAACACGCCTCCAACAGCAGCTGGAACAGCAGAAATGAGGCTGTATGCCAACTTAGTGATCACACACAACTCCCATCTCTAACTTTTGCCTATTTCCTATCAGGCCCTATCTGTCACGTTCTTCCAAGATCATGCCACCTTTGCCTGAACATAAGTGTCTACCAAGTCTACAGGTGATTTTGAACAGTACAACGACCATAAGAATATACTATGGCAGAAGTATCAGTATTTAAACTTTACGCATCATGAAGCACTTAGTCACTAAAGCCTATCATACCTTCACATTAGTTATACAAAAGAAGAGATGACAATATTCATATCTAAGAATCCAACATCAGCTCAAGTGATCCTTCATACTATTTCAACATTACTAAAGGCTTAGCGATACCTTTCGCATCCTGCACAGTCAGCTCGACATTTTCAAAGCAATAGGAGTAATTTAGCAGGCCAAGTTTATGACAAGACATGCTGCAAGTTCCTACTGCTGTAGTTGCCTTTCTGCATTTCTTTCCTACGTGTCTTACAACAGTGTGTTCATGAACTTTGCTACCCCGGCCCAGAGGCAGTGCAGTTTTGATGGAAGATGACTGCTAACTATTGCAGGCCTCAAGGCTTGCACTCCCCCCAACTGTGACTCCGCAGAGAGGAACGGGCTCTGACAGCACACAATACAGAAGCATATCAATGATTTTATTCCCATGCTAGATCCTCAGATCACTGGGTTCATTCATATCAGACTCCAAAGAAAGTACAGGTGATCCTACACTCAAATGCAAATACTTTCATGTGTCATTAGTAGGAAATTACATCTTCTGTCCAGTACCATGCTGCAGTTATCCTAGGAACTACTATTCCGTGTACAAGTTGCCTTTCAATAATGAAACACTTCATAGCATAAAAATGCAAACCAAGTGCATTCAGAGAGGCAGCTGAAGTCTAACCCCTAACGCATCTTCCTGCTAAACTTGCTTTCCATGTTCGTACAAATCCATATGCCAGTCACATCCTCATTTAAGGTCCCAAGACATGTGTCTCGGCTTACCGAGCAAATGATGCAGAAATCCTTGCTTTTGGTTCACAACCAGTTAACTCAGATAGGCGAGCAGCTGCAAAGTTAAGTGGTATACATTTAAATGCCTGTATGGGCACACATAGTGCCACACTTTTAGTGTATTTCCTCTAGAGAACACAGCTGCTGTGATACCTAAAAGACAGGCTTCCTGGCTGCTCTTCTGAGCATGGGACATTGAAGCAGCAAGATAATGGAAATCACACATTCATACTGTCACCACTTCGTTAAACAGATACAGTGGTATAAGTCACAATGCTACAAAATCCAGCAACAGTGACTAACTTGCTGTGTCTACCTTCTGGTTATGTTACTTAAAAAATATAGCTGCAAAATACAGATATAGTGGTATAAACTAATAGAAAATTTACTAAAAGGAAAAATTTCAACTGCAGCTTTACTTAAATATAAAATATAAGCACTACCAAGTTGAAGTCAAAGCAGATTTTCCTACACGTTTCAAGTTAAATTGTGTCGACTGTTGATTTGGTCCAGTCTATGAACAGTCCTCCAACCCCTTCAAAATGATTTAAAAAAAAAAAGTAAAAGACTAAAAGTTTGTGTCTGAAGCTTCTCATAAACAAATACAAACACAAAGCAATACAGCTAAAGCTACAGATTCAATTCCAGTATTCTTCAGTCACTTTGTTTCCCTATATTTTTCTTAAGTACAGAAGGGGAAATTAACAAACAAAATAGCTGTCTAGTCATTAGGTTTACAGTCATTACCCAACTATGTAAGCAAATAAAGCTACTAAACAAGACACTGAAATTACACATATTGTACACATCAACTCTTGATTTTTTAGAACTTGCTTCCTTGAGTGGCTAACTAAAGCTTACTTAAGCAACAGGAAAACAAAAATGAAAAAACAAGTCATTCATTGCATTAGAAATGCACTGCCATCTGAACACCCTTTCATCTGTACTATTATAAAGGCTCCAAATAGGATATTAGTCACAATCCTGAAATGGCATTAATGAGGTTGAATGTGCACATACTGATTAAGTAACACATCTGCTTCCATCCACTTTAAAAAAAGACATTAAATACTTCCAGAGGGCTTTGGAATTGCCAGCTGCCCACAACAGACTTGCTACCAACCAGGGAATCTGACAACCCTTCTGTTTCCACCTTGGAATTAGAAATTCAAAACAAGCTTTCTAAGAAGTCATAGGTCCTTGGTAGCCCAAATATGTCTAAGTGAGATGACACCATTACCTTATTTCTAACATTAGTCACAAGATTCATGCAGTATTTATAACCTTATCACAATTACAACTGAAGTGCAAATTAACTGCAAACAACTTTGGATCAAAAGCTCTGTCCAGAAGACTGGGAAGAATTATAGTTGAACAGTCCATACAGACAGGAGAGAACTGAAGTGTTTCTGATTTTACAAAATCCTTTTAAAAGCTTAACCTCATCACTCAAAAAGCTGCTCACTGCCCTGTATCCACAGGCTGAAGAGTTTGTAACTGCAGTTGAACTGTATCTTCTCACTGCATTTAAACACATTTTCTAGAACAGCAACAAGGTGCAATACTAATGACTTAAAACCCAAAAAAGTATGAACAGGAATCCTGCTAGTAGAGTGCTGAGTATAACATGACAAACGTAAGTGAAGTGCCCAATAACTAGTACAGTATAATCACAAATTAACTCTTTTGTTTTGACACTCTCTGTTGGACTCTCTCCAGTGTGCTCATTTCTTTCTTGTCCTGGGGAGCCCAGAACTTGACCGAGTTCTCCAGGTGGCCTCACAAGCGCTAAGAATTTCTATTTTTAAATAATAATAATAAAAAGAAATAAAACAAAAAAGAAAATGGCACCCAAAACACATTCCACCAAGGTCAGGAATGGGGGTAGTGAGCCAGGCACCCAGGTCAAGCTGCTCTCCCATACAGGAATAGGAACAACTCATCACATCAGTGTTCTCAGCCTGGGAGCAGGGGGAGCTCCCAGTACCTTGCCCAAATCAAACTGGTCTGAGCCTCCTGCTCCAAGTCAGTGCTCCACTATTTGGGATCTTTGCCTCCACCCTCTGCTCATGCAGTGGCCTCTGCAGGGCACCCGCTCACCCTCACCACAAGGCTCCAGGCACACATCTCTCTCCATACACAGATAACATCCATGAAACCATATCTAAGTCCTGATGGTACAGGAATTCCCAGTAGTCTTCAAATCAAAAATAAGCAGCCTCTCACAACTTGTCCACATCTGGCACTGTCTTTGCTCAATTATTTCATGGTACAAGGACAAGCAAGAACACAAATGAGAAGTTTAGCCACAGCTCTACCTCAGTATAGGTGACATGAAGTACCAACAGTGCTTGAAGGCCATTCTAGGACAAAAACTAATATTACAGAAGACAAATCTCTTATTCCCACAGAGGTTCGGGTTATCAAAAACATTTAATACAATACTTTCTCTCTCAGACTAAGGGAACTTTATCCACTGTAGATTACCAAGTAATCATATTAGATTTTTTCCACGAATTATGTAAAGCTATGTGTATGAAGGTCAGAAAGAATACCATTCACATAAAAAACTAACAATTGTGGAAACGGATGTTTGAAATGCACTGTCAGCAGAAAGTCACACAGTTGAGATGCAACTGAGTTCTCCATGTCATCTACCAAGATTTTCGGAGCTTACATCACCTTTTCTTCAAAGATTTGTCAAAAACACCAACACTGTCATTTACTTTGCTTATCGGGGTAAGGACAAAACCAATTCCCGATTGTGATGCAGTAGAGAACAGAATATTCCTGAGGTCTGGGGAGAAGTTCTTCATCTGCCTAGAACTATTCCCAACCTCCATTATTCTCACAAAAAAGTGGGGGTTTTAATCTCACTTATAAACATACCACAGCCTGACAGTTATAAGTGCATCCCTTAATATTTGCAATTACTGAAATACGTAATATTCCAACATCAGCTTTCACTGCATGATCCAAGATTAAAACCAGTTTCTTAAGGTGGTAAAATTATGACAAAGACTATAGATACCTCAAGTGCTGGATAACATACCTTATTAGAAAATAAATCTTGTGAAGTCACTTGGCTTGAGCACCTGTGTCACCTTTCAGAAACTGCAATTGACATTTTGGTCTTAGCAAAGTACAATGCAAAACAAGCACAGCAACCGATGTTACAAGGTGTGTTTCCTTTTCCCAAGTGCCCGAGATCTGCCAAAGGAATCAAATGTCTCACTTGCTGCATTGCTGAGTGCCCCTTCTTCTCGGGGAGTAAGACTCATTTGCCAATTTAAATAGAAATAAAAACAACAGCCTGTATACACAGCAGCATGAACCCTTGTTTCAGCATTATTGCATGCTGCTTTAAACTAATCCCCCAAAGCAAACGGTGGGAGAAGCCCAGCGCACTCCCTCAAAAACCTAAAGCTTCACAACACATTTGTTCCAATAACATCAGTTGATCCACAGCGTGTCTCCTTCTTTGCCTCAGGAAACAAAGTTATCCTTAGAAGTTAATGGCTCAAGGCCTTCCTCTCGATTTGTAGCTATTATGCCCTCAAAAGCATCCCATATCTAATCATGTAGCTTTTGCTGACAATAGCAAGGATGTATATAACTTAAAGCCAGGGAGCAGTGTCACTTCAACTTGGAATAAGACATTCCAGTAACTTAAGACACCACTATCAAACCTAACTTTTATCTCACCACACAAGTAAAGCAAACCATTTGAATTTTCTTGGTTACTCATATGCTGAAGTCTATTACTTTCCACACTAAAATAAATGTCTTCCCATCTTGAAATTACCCACCAAAACTACAATATATGTACTGCATTTCATCAGCTTGTCCATACTGAAGTTCTACAGATGGCAAGCCAAAGTTACAGCAGGAAAATGCCACCTTTGAGCTAGGTCAAGGCACAACTTGGTACGCAAAGCCACACAACCAGCAGAAAAAGGCAGTAAGACACTTAGTTGTTCCAAACATATTGCACTGGCTCTTAAAAGGCAACAATCATTGCCCAAGTCAATGCTTATTGTGTAGATGCAAGCTCAGAATTTACCTAGATGCACTTGTGCACTAGGTACAGATAATGGGTTCACATTCCTACACCTGACCGAAGCACACGAATTAATCTCCTGGAACAAACCAAACCACACACCACACACCCAAAACACATTCCCAGCATGCCATATTGTTGTTCTCTCTCCATAAATCTGAAACAAGACAGCTGTGTTGTGAAACTGTTCCCCAGGTACCATCTCAAAAAAGTCAAAGGCAAATTCATCCCAATACTACAGAATCCTTCTGTCAATAAAACTACAACATCTTATTTACTTTGCGGACCTAGAAAGTACAACGCATGAAAAGTAGTTTTGACTTACAAGCCGAGATGCCGTAACCAGCCTCCAAACCCACTTTTAAACCTTTTAGCTTCCAAGCAAACAGATTTTAATCATATCTTGATATGTTTGCAGAATCGGGTGTATAATTTCATATAGTTTGATCCACAGTTGAAAAAGGCACAACGACAACAAAAGCTTGAATAGGATAATTGCTATCAAGGCTCTAAGATGCAATTGTCTTATGTAATGCTTGGATTTTTTCCAGCTTTGTTAATTTCCATGTAAACATCTGAACTATATCATCATTCTTTTGATTTATTTAAATAACACAACATACACCCAAACTTCCCTTCTCAAGAGCTTGACTTAAATATTTACTTGCATGGAGATCCCCAGATGGTGAAATGGTGAATCCCCTAAGTCTGTTTCAACAAAACAGCTCGGTGACTGGTATTCACATAGTTTTCAGAGCGACTATCAGCATTTCCAAGTTGCAGCTCTGACATAATTCTTTGCCAAGCCTTGTACTACAATCAGCTCTTGCTCCATGTCGTGAGCTATTTGCACACCTCAGGAAGGCTCATGTTATTAGAAAGAGGCTACTATACAGCAGTGATTCACCCTCATATTATTGCTAAGTTGGCAAGTTAAAGAAAACTGCCACATTTTCAACTGAAATGATACTCACTCCTTAATAGGAAGCAAAAAAGTTTGACCATTGATGTGCCAGCCATTTTCCTGTTATCAAGTGGGAGAAGCAAGTACATTAAGCAGGAAAAACAGCTGTAGTCTTATATTTCACAACAGAAAACAATGTTTTTACAGCACATTCAGTTTTCAACTCATCTCTGATTTCAGTAGCAACAGAAGCATTAAAATATTGTTGTTTCCTCAACTCCGAAACTGAGTATAACTTCTCCTATGAGACAGTCCCACAATAGCATTGCCCCCCAAACCTACTTGATACCAGCATTTAAGGAGTTGCAAAGTTAGAGGGCTCCAAGAAAAGAACAGCCACAACAGGTATTAACACCAAAGTGAAGTCCCACATCAGTTAACGACAGCTGTGTCTAATGCAAACACTCTTCAGGAGTTTTAGCTCCACCCCAAGTTACTTTATCTCCAGGAAACAGTACTTTTTAAAGTGACTGAAGAAAAAAGATAAAGTGAAGTTTATACCTTCTACCAGTTTCCCCCCACCCGCTTACTCCGTGCACCAGGATCTTTGCATCACCCTGAACAAGTAATTTCCAAGTGTACAGATCTTATATTTTCTCTAAGACCTAGATTATATCTAGAGTCTCAGGACTGAAGGGAAGCACTTGATAATCATAATTTCAAAATTCAAACTAACATTCACAATGCACTTAATTTTTTTTTTTCCTTAACAGAAAAATTAGCAGAGAAATCAGAAGATGCACTGGAACACAGTAATTCATAACTGAATAATGTCTGGTACAGCACGCATAGGAATTAAAGCAACAACCTGCTCTTAAATTAAAAAAATAACAATAAAATCAGATTTCCTATTCATTTAGAGAGGAAATAAAACAAAAAGCACAGTCCACACTGAAGATCCTCAAATTACTCACAGTGCACACTGAAGCCAGTATCTTAAGCCTTTTCATTAAGGTTTTGTTTTATTAATAAAGGATTCAAGATATTCCTCGCCCTCTCCAGTTAGGAAAATCTGCTCAAACCCCATGGTGAAGCGGAATCTGTTTTGACAGGCTTGCACTGTGTAAAAGGACAGCAAACTACTTCAGATTCTCAATGCCCGTTGCATTTGAACCTGTTAACAGTAAGTCTATTAGCAAAACTGTTTATATAGACTATTAGCCAAGATGACATTAACACTGTTAAATAGTTTTAAAAATCCCTTCACGAACAGATTACAAAATAAATTTTCAGATTGCTTCACTGTCTTTCCTTGGTTTTGCATCATTCTTGAAGTTTTACAACAATATACAGCTGGCAGCTGCCTGGAAAACAAACTGGAGCTGACACATTCAGCTATTCCCCACCGTTATACATCTACACTCAGCCCTTAAACCCACCATACCTTGGAACCCCAATTTAAAGAGGATGGGAACCAACTTATGTTTTCTTCTCTCTGTTTCTAAGCACACAACACACTTGATGTAAGAACTGTTCAATACTTAACCATCTACTGGTAGAATCAAGCTCATGAACTACAGAACATGTGAAGATAGTTCTTACCACAGTTAACAGTCTAAACGACAATCTAAAACTGGATATTCGGTATTAATTTCACCCAAAGAAAACAGAATTAAAGCGTATGCTTTTAAACTGTTGACTTTGCAACTCTGCAATGCAAGAACTTGTAAGGAAAAACTAACGAACTAATATCACACAGAACTGATCTACCCAGTACCACATCTAACAGAATAATAAAAGGAAAGAAATCTGTGTAAAAAATATAGACATGTCAATTTAGTACCCAATTTAGGAATGCTTAGCAGTTGCTCTCTTTGGATTAGATACAACTAACGTACTTGAATATAAAGAATTGCTGCTGCTGAAAGGCCAGTTTTAATTCCACGTTATTTCAATAGTCATTGGTCCAGCAAGTGTGTTCAGACTCTCCTATAATGGAACTCGAAGTCCAAAAATGAAGGAGACCTTATGCTGCCAATAAAAGCCAGTGTTGGGAAGACAGTGCCACTCTATATCAAAAAGAAATTCTGAGAATAAGTAATAGCTTCTCCACTGAAACAAGTCTCAAACTGCTTTAGATTCAACTCTGTTCTCCTCCAGATCTGTCCAACCTTTCTTGAGCAGGAAAGTATTATGTGAGGTGTTCACGGAGCACGTGTTGGTTGGAGCTACAGTTTAAAGCAGTCTGAAGTAATGAAACTATTTTTTTTTTCTTTAAAGAACAGTTCTCCTTCCACTGGAAGGAATTACTTCAGCAAAAAGTCACTTAACATTTTCATCAAACTGCTCTGTGACAACCACATCATGATTCACATCAGTGAAAAATACAAGGTTTTGAGATTTGGGGAGTACCATTCTAACACTAAACTCCTTGCAGCAGAATTGGACTGTGACAGCTGCACAACAAATGACTATTTCTAAGTTCTTCCTACAACTAATATGGCATTACCACATAGGTTTAAAAGCTGGTATCAGTGAGAAATAGACAGATGAAGGAGGTTTATCAAAAATACAACCTGGTGGAGTTGTAAGCTAAAGGAGCTTGTTTTGTTTCTGGTGGGGTTTTTTTGGTTTTTGCAATTTTTAATATCTAAGAATTAGTTGAAGAGGCCTCAGAACAGAAAAGACTTAAAATATACACTTTTTTCTAGATAAATCTTACCCATGAATCAGATCTACCGGTTTCATGACTCAGTATCCAATATAAGTTAGGCAGCAAATTGTCTATGAAAATTTTACTCATCAGCTCTGCTTTTGAAACAGATTTGCAGGCTGCTATTTTGGTTTTAACGTCTTTGTGATTGACAAATGAACTGAGCTGCAGTTAGGTAACACAAATCATTAATACATGAAAAGACTAACGTTAAGTCACATGCTGTGAAGATAAAGACACACAACGCTTCACATCCTCCTCCTGCTTCAACACAAAGTTGGTTGCATCACTGTATCTCAAGCACCTTAATCAATAAACATATGTATACCACATAAGTGTATTAATTACCACTTCAAAAAAAACAAAGTTCTGCTGAAGGTATCATCTATCCCACAGAAACCCAAACACCAGGAGCACTGGGAAAGGAACAGTGGGGCCTGTGCCACATCCTTCCCACAATATTTATCAATAAGTTTCCATCTTTTCAGCGAAAGAGCAGAGCTAAGGGGAAGGACTCCCAGGAAGAGCGCAGAAACTGACAACCACACACCATAATTTCAGTAAAGCCAAATACAACAGAGAATACGCACAAAACTCGACCGCATACTTAGTCCCCAGCTAAGTCTCTGCATCCAGCTATGTTCTCTAATAAGTGACAGGCACTGCCAGCCTCAAGGACTGGCTATGCAAGACACTAAAGGGGGGGTTTTGCCCATTCCTCCTTAAAATGTTAACAGCATTAAACATCATGTCTGTCTATTCAAGCTGCATTGCTTAAGAGTCAGGCAAACAACACAGTCTTTCAAGTAACACTCTCAATAGCAGCTTTTCCAGCAGGACTTCTTTTATTACATATAATTTAAGGACAAGATAGGCCAACAACACAAGCTGGCTTTAAGCAGCTCTCTATTTCAGCTGCTGTGCATCATACTTTACTAACCCAAACCCCTTCCAAGAAACGGACAGACTATGTCAATTTAAAAAGCACACAATGTAAAGCTTCGAAACTTAATATGCAAAACAACTCAAAAATTTCTTTTTAAAATACATGTTCTCGGCCAATTCTGTTTGCTCTTTTCAGCTCCAGCACCCAGTAGGAAAAATATCTGCAGAGTTCCCAATACTAACAATTTTTTTCTTATTTTGCACATGCTATGCAGTTCAGGAGTCTCTGCAGTGCTCCTTCGGGGACAGATGCATACAAATTCAAGCTTAGGAGACTGTTATCTCCATCTTGCCTTCAAACCTGTTCTTACACTGCCGCACAGACAGACCGCCGCTCTGTAATCCAGCTGCACGTCTTGTTTACCCGCTCACCCCCAACTAAATCAGAACCCATACTTTAAATATCTGCATCAGAAACTGCACGGAGCACCGAAGAAAATCGCATTTTCTCCAACCACTCTGCGGGCAAAGCGAGCATCATCCTCCCCACCTCAGTTCGGTCCTAACAGGATCGCCGCTCCGCACATCAGCAGCGGGCAAGTTGCAAAAACAACTTCTCCCCGCAGCACCGACTGCTCTCAACAAATCCACCCCTCGCTCGGCCGCAGATGAAACCCACGCCGAGGGGCCACCCCGGGCATTCAGGGCAGAGGAACCGATGGGGAACGAGCCAAGACCCCTGCCCAAAGAGCCTCCCGCGGAGGGACGGAGGAAGGCACGGCAGGCAGCTGCTCCGGTGAGCCCGGGAGGGCCCCGCACGCAGGGCCGAGTGTGTTTGGGGGAGCCGGGCGCACCCCCCGCCGCCTGCCCCGCTCCCCGCCGGCTCACCTTCGATGGCGATGACATGCTCGCGGATCTGGTTCTGCAGCACCGGCTCCTCCACCCGCTCCAGCAGCTCGTAGATGGAGTAGATGTTGGGGTGCACCGACTCGAAGCGCTGGATCTCGGCCCGGATGGCTGCCGAGTTGGCCAGCTGCTGCTGGTAGTTCATGGCGCGGCCGCTCCCGTCCGCCGCCCGCTCCGGCCCGGCGCCTTCTCCCTTCGCCTCGCTCGCACCGAGCCCCCCGCGCAGGCCGGCGGGCGGCGGCGGGGGGAGGCGGGGCGCAGAGGG
>VWYH01006912.1:525122-600865 GCA_013399365.1 Pampusana beccarii
CGGCCCCGCTCCCACCGGCACGAGCCAGCCGTCCGCCCGCCCCGCCGCGCGCTGCCCCGGTTACCCCCCCCGCGTCCTTCTGCTCTGCCCGCTCCACGCTCACGCAGGCCGCGCCCCCGGATTACGTCACCGCGCAGCCCGCACTCCGCCCCGCACGGCACGCAGGGAAATGTAGTCCCGGCGTGGGGGCGGTGTGCGGTGAGGCAGCGCGGGGGGCGCGCTCACACGCGTGTGGCGGGAGCGGCTGCTCCTCTGAGCGCTAGATGCCGCCGTCCCCCCGCCGCCCCCGCGGGGGGCCTGCAGCGGGGGGCCTGCAGCGCCGGGCTCGCCCCGCGGGCACGTGGAGGGAGCCCCTCGCCGCCGGGCCGGGCGTGGCCGCTGGAGCCCGGGGTCGGACCGCGAGGTTTGTGCGCGACGTTCTCTGTCCGAGTTGCTAACGGCTGCCGTGGTTGCAGGGGCTGTGTCCGTGCTCATCAGCCTTCGACGAGCTACAGCTGCGCGTCGTTGTGCGTCCTCGAGCGTGTAAAACACCGTGTTGCCCCAAAGTCTTTGTGCAGACCCCAGCCAGAGACACCGCAGTGTCTGAAACAACAGCCTTCCCAGCCAAAAAGCTTGGAGTAGTCGTAAATGTCTCGTTTACTCTGGTTAAATTACAGTGTAATGAAGTGTTGCTGTTGTTAGCATAAACAAGTGTTATTAATATAATTTGCAAGCCAGCTGTATGCAGGGTTAGGAATTCACCTCGATGAATCCTTTTTCAGGATCAATATTTCATGGATTGAAACTCCAAAGCTGTAAAATGTGGAGCAGACCTTAATACACAAAACCTTTCTGGTGACATAAGGACACCTCGGTAAGTAACAGCCTCAGAAAATCATATCCACCCGTTCTACTGATAATGAATGCAATAGTTCCAGGTTTTTTTTTTTCACCCCAAAAAATATGTACATGAAATATCATTATTTGAATACACAGCTCTGGCTGAGAAGCAGCTATGCTCATTTACTGGTGCAGTTGTTTACTTTGTTAGATGCAACTACCTTCTCATGTTTTAACAATATTTTCTCTTTTTGAGTAAAGTTTGTCTTGCATGCTACTTACTTGGTAAAGACAGGTTTTAAGGACAGAAGAGGTGAAGGTTTTTGGAAAGTTAATTCATTTGTCAAATCTGTTGATCCATTTAAAAAAAAAATCAAACTGCTCTGTTTTGTTTCTATTTAAGACCTGGGAATGTAAGTGGTGCGTATCATGTGATGTCCAGGGTGGAAATAGCTGTTCTCCTGCTGTAACTGAATTCTTAACCTAAACAGCTTAAGAGAGGAAAAGCTTGGTAAGCTTGGCAGCAAGAAGAAGAATAGGAGTATCATAAAAAACAGTATTTAATTGTATCATAAGCAATAGCACGCAGTGTCATAGCAGGCATCTATTTTCTGGCTTATCGACTGACGCTCTGTTGCAGGTCTTCTCTGTAAACCCATGGTGACCTGGCAGAGCTCAACGAAGGCTGCAGAGAGATCTTTCAATTAATGGCTGTGGTGCTGCTGCTATCAGTCACCTCTAAGTGAATTCTTTCACATAATATATGAGCTATTATGCCTGAGGTAAGTAGTTGCTACCGATTTATGCCATACACATAGTAACTAGTATCTGATATTTAAATAGTCCCACTAATGCTTGGGCATTAAGCTTCTTGATGCAATGGCTCACAACAAAGAACAAACTATAGCAGTGACAAAGGAAGCTGTGATATGAGGTTGAGTTTTTGGGTACTCCTGAACATGTTACTTGAAGAACAGACATATCTAATTAACAGCAAATAGCCTTCACCCTCATATGAATATGAATTGAACTGTCTTTATGTCATTGAGTAAAGGGGACATGGATGGGGCTGAGTGACCTCTGGAGCCCGACCTCCTATCTGGGTCAGTGCTTGTGAATTCTACCAGAAATACTTCTGAGGATGTCATCTGCGGTTGGGAACGCAGTGGGGACACAGGAGAGGGGGGAGGACACAACACAGTAGCTTCTCACCGCATCCCCAGGGTGTCAGCAGTGTGGGGTGGTCTCAGTTGTGATTCCAGTCACAGATACCTGTGTCTTCTCCCCTCTTCCTTCTCAACAAGAATTGGTATAATTTTTGTTATTTTTATAATCCTGGTAGGAAACTCTTGAATGGATTAAAAAAAAAAAAACAACACAGAAAGAATATACTCTCTGCTTCCATTTGTGAGCGCCCCTAAAGGGTATTAACAAAGATGGAAACATGAGAGGATTTTTGCTTCATTTACCATAAACTGTTTGAATAAGGTAGTGGTATGTAGAAAGCTAGTAAATGTAATCTGTAATTCTCCCCTTTGCCTCCCTCTACCCTGGTCTTGAGCAGAAGCATTACCTCACATTACTTTTCTTCCCAGAAAATGCCAAAGTGAGCAAAGAGTTAAGCAATAGCCTCTCTTGTATTTGGGGCTGATTGTTTCCACTGCTGCTGTGTGCTTTGGATTCTTCCAGGTCTAAATCTCTTGGCCGGCTAAGATGTTGAAAACAACTCCCAGTGTAGTCTCAAATGTAAATGAACGCAACTACTGCACACAAACGACTGTAGCATTAAAACCCTGTGTTAACATAAAGCCTTTTTGTAATACTCTGATCCATAGATCTGTGAAGCTTTTGCTACCCTGATGTTTTGCTACATAATAGCTTGCATATAAGCTTTGTAAAATTAAAGCAAAATATAAGCTACTGTTGCAGCTTACGTAGATTTCTTGTGTAAGAAGGCCATAACAATACGTCGTATTTTCCTGTGCCTGCAGCTGAGATTAGCCTGAAATGCTGCTTGTGATGCACAGAGCGATACTGGGTACATCTCTTTGCTATTAAACTCTGTTTTAGAGAGTCAGGCATCTGAAGTGCTTCATCAACCTCTAAAACAATTGGCAAAGAGAATGACTTTGGCACTGCTGCTGTGAGCATTGGCTAATCTAGACTGATTTTTCTGTGGTCTGGGACATTGCTCACTTGGGCACTTTAGAGCTTTTCTAGGTTTGCTTTTGTCAAAGATGACTGCTGAAATTGGTGTTCTTCAGGTCTGGGGAAGTCATGAGTCTCAGACAATTTTTACAAGTACAGACGGGCTGATGGGCTTTAAGTACAGTGCGCAGAGTGGTCATGGCCCCAGTGCAGGTTACCCTTCTGTCACTGGTTTTCCTTACTGAGGGTAAAAGCTTTCCAAGGGTGAAGCTTCACACTGCACCATGCTCCCATGTGGTTGGTTCTGTGCTTAGGTCTGTAACATAGTTCCATCTGTGCCAGCCTCCTACTCCTCCTCCCCATCTGACAAATCCACTCATTGCCGTGACTACAGAAAGCTAAATCAGATGGTTTCATTCTGATTTTGGTACCTTATTCCTTGAAGCTGTTCAGTAATGGGGAAGCAGCACTGAATCAACATCTCAAACAGCTCTTAGCTCCTACAGATGACTCCGCTTATTCAATATATGCTATTCCCGATCTGTCCACCATGGTCTAACTCTACAGAAAGTGTAGGCAAGAATTTTGAGGATATGAAATTGATGACCTTGGACTTAAGGCATACAGACAATTACATTTTGCTTTTGGAGCTGAGCCCAAATGTGCCAGTAAAAACAAGCAGCAGAGTTTGACCTTAATGGAAGTACGATTATAAAGAAGTTCCACAGAGAAGTTACAGGTGGGATTCACAATCCATGAAGCTGATGTTTAAGTACGGATCTTGGGAATGGAGAACTCTCGTAGAATTTCATTTAAACACTCACTGTTACTTTCTGCTAATGCTTTGTTACAACATGGAGGAATATGCTTTCCTGGCTGCTGAAATGGGAATTTGGCAGGACTAGCCTTTAGTTACTGAACAAGTAGCTGAAATGATGATTGGGACCAAAAAAAAAAAAAAAGTGTTGAAGCATCCTGTCCCTATCTGTGGCAGGATTTAATATAAATACCCCCAAATATCACAGGCACCTTGACACAGAGATGCATTTGCAGGCCTAGCAGAAAGGGGCTTAACTGAGAAAACTGAGAACATAAGGACTCCTGGACCATCCAAGAGAAGTTATAAGACAAGTCTAGCTGATAGTTGTTAAGCAATGTTTCGCTTTGACTGTTTCAGCGTCTGTTCATGATCTAAACCCCCAGCTGTTTGTGTGATTATTGTTGGTATGAGCAGTGTTTTGTTTAATGTGCAGGGTGTGTCTGGAAAAATACAGGAGATAGAGTGTTAGAGATGTGTCTTTATACCTACTAATACTGACATCGCCGTAAAGACTGAAATCAAACCCATATGGAAAGCAGATATGGAAACATCAAGTTTTCTGAATTATCTTTGTCATATTCTGCAGTGAAATGTCAGGAAAAAAAGTTAAAAACTTAAATTAGGTTAAGCTTCTTCTGGTAACAAATTGGGATGAAATTCTGTTATTTTACTGGGTAAAGATTTGGGTCGGTCAGTTACTATTACAGAGTGATTAGGTTGCTCAAGAGGCTTTGAAACAAATGTAACTAATGAATTAACCTCATTCACACAGTGTGAAATCTGTTCTAGGAGAAATGCCAACTAGTTCAAACAATACTAATTATGGAGTAGCAACAACAAGGGGATGTTGAAGCTGTAGCTCATTCCTCAGTGTTCCTGTCATAACTGGGAAAATTCTATTCTGTACCAAATCTACTTGAAAAAAGGTGGGATGGCAAAAGCAACCTCCATTTCTGAAGGTGGGAGCATAAATCAAATCTCTTGCAAGGTCAAATAATCCTGATTCAAGGGTCTTCTACTCAGAAGTGAACTACATACTAGCATTCTGCTGCAGAGCAGTGAACTAGCAATAACTGTATGTGTTCACCACATGGGGAAAGGCGTCCTAGAGTCACCTCTCGATTCTAGCCCCAGGGACTTGGATTTTCACTAACCTGAAATTTTGTGAAATGTTAAAAGGAACCATCATTTAAACTGCTCCAATTTTGGCTCCTTGTTAATCTAAGTTTTACTGTAAAGCTGTTTACACTATTTACAGATTTACAGAACTATTATCTTCATTAAAGCAAAGACGTTGGTCAGATCTGGAGTTGTGCTGCAGCTTTGCTCAGGCTGATAATGGTCTGTGTTCTAGTTTTAAAGCAGGGTCTTCAGATGTTTGCAGTGAAAATAAATGGCTTCTTCAGATGAAGAAAGATGGCTTTAAGTCCTACATTCTACCTGTGCTTTGCAAAGTTTAGACAGCTTCATTTCAGCATAAACTTGAATCTTATGCAGTAAAAAAACTTGTTCAGTTGCAGGTTATGTGATATCAGTAACCCTGAGTCAGGGCTTAGCAAACATCCTGAATTTTATACCAGGGTGAATCCAGTGACAGCTTTGTATGCCAGTTCTGAGATACTCAGCACTTTACTGAGCTCTTATCATGGCTAAAAGCGATCACACTTAAAGTGTCTCTAAGCTTGTTGCTGTTGTCACTTTCTTGACAGAGAATCAATATTTGATTCACCACGTAATTCCACGTTAAGCTGGAATCTCACTTCAGCTGTAGTATAATGACAGGGCTTTAAATGTTAGGGAAAACTGCAGGCTTGGTTGTTACCTTTGAACTTTCAGAAACATGCTATTGATTTAATGCAGAAAAACCACAGGAGAGGTCACTCTAGGTTTGTTGAAACTAATCTTTTAGAACAATTACCTTGATTTTGAGTAACATCTAATATGCATAATACTATAGCATCCAGTGATAAGGAATGAAGAAACAGGATAAGGAATTGATTTTAATAAAATCAAAACAACTAGGTCTGGCAAAATTGTGAACCGGACGCTATAGTAAAAGGTGATTATCAAGGAAGATCGTGCTCTCAGAACCATCACAGTGAGATGTACCTGTTGCTGAGATACTATGCATGTTCCATTAGTGGAGGTCTGAATAGCAGAATGGATCTTCCTGGTGTGAGAGAGGTGGCGATCTGCCCTTGTTCTTCCCTGTCGCCCTCCCGAAAAGGAAGGTAGTGAACGAGTCTTCACAGACTTTGTGCTTCCACAAGTTTTCCCTTTGATCTGAAGGCAAGACAGAAGTCAGAACTACGAGTCCTTTGCTGGTGAAGATCCCATGTGACATATTTTAAGAGCATGAGCCTGTGCAAGTGGCTAACCCAGCATCCCCTAGTGTGGATCCCAGATGACAGATTGCAGTTCAAATATAACAGCTGCAGAACATAGCTATGTATCTCCACATCTGCCTGGTAAGAAAGCAAAACATTTTCTTTGGTGTTATGGGGAGGAGTATGAGCCGTTAGTTATCAGTGAAGGGATGCAAAAGAGCATGAAATCAAAGCTGAGGGTGGTAGTCAGGGCTGACCATGGTACTTCCCTACATTTAAGATGAGAAGCGTTGCCCTTTTTGCCCTCGTTGCTCGTGTGTGCCATGGCGAGGAAAGTGCTGCCTGGGAATGCTGACATCAGAAAACCAGCGAACAGTAGACTGTAGCTTGAGAAGGGAGTTGAAGGTGTTCAACTGTAACTGTGCAACAGGCTGCCCGACCAACAAAAACAGTGCTATCGGGCACCACGTAATTCCACGGGCAGGCACGGTGGATGTGTAGGATTGCTCACTTTAATGTTTGTGCTCTTGGTATGGCTGTGGACTCCCAGCAGCAACATCTGGCGTACAGCCCCTCTGCTTGTTACAAACAGGCCTGGCTGTGTACCCGAGACAGTAGTCCTCCTGATGATGTTTATTCCTCTAAATATCAGTGATATTTACCTGGCACAGTAACCCCGGCCCTTCAGGTTTCCCATGTGCAAAATTCCCCTGTGGGGTGACTTGTACACCGTAGCAGTGCAATCGGCCCCTTGTCCCCAGTGTACAGTGTCCCTGAACACTGCGTTGCCCCAAAGGGCTGTCAGTTATCATCTAGGACGTGGTTGCCACAGAAGCTGGTGGGATTTACTGTGTGGCTGTGTTAGTTCTTTGAGCTGCTTAACGGCTCCCTGGTAACAACTCGCATTTTTGCAGCTCAAGGAGTGTCACAGCAGGAACGGGGCTCCTGTGGCTGACTTGCACTGCACTGCAGTCTGTGCAAAGATGCCAGGAAGAATTCCCTGGAAAGGGTCTGGTGCTCGCTGCTTTTATGGATCACCTTGTATGCCCCCTTTCTGTAGCTGTAACTTCCTCATAAAGATGTAATGAAATCCTGTGGGCGATTTGTCTAGAGACAAGGAAGGTCTCCTGGCACGTTTCCACTGTCACATTTCGCTTACGGTTTGACCAGGTTTGTCTGACCTAGTTCTGTTCATAAACTGGGCTTAATGGTGGAGTCCTGGAAATGTTCCCAGCTGCTAAAGCCTCTGCAGTAATTAATTGCAGTTCAAAAGCCCTTCAGCAGCTATGTATCATAACATTAACATTAAAAAAAAAATGTTCTCTGTGATTCTAAGCTTTGAACAAGCTTCTTATGGTGGCAAGACTTATATTCAATATCACACGGGCACCATGGGACCCTGCTCATCACTTGCTTGTTGCTAGAGTACATACTGAACTGGAAAATATCTTTCCTGTGTACCCATTACAGAACTGTTATCATACGATAAAATGAAGCTTTGGATTGTTTTTACTAAGCTGGGTGTGATTTTTCATTCCGGTGTAACTTTCCATCATTTGAAAAAAAGTATTTGGGAACAAGGATAATAAATTGAAACTTGATACCCAATAATATTTTGAATACCAGGAGGCTCCTGGAGAGTGCTCAACAATTACTGCAGACAGGGAGAATCGTCAGCACTGTCTAGCAAAGAGGCAACTTCTGGTTGAACCAAGGGTACCTAAGTCGTACTCCTTAAATCTAAAAAAATATAATGGGTTATAGTAAAGAAATGTCTTGTTTTCTGTGTAGGTTTAGCTTCATCCAGAAATGCTTTGGACTTTTCCAAATCTCAGGTCTCATTCCATGAACATGTACATTAATTCGTTGTGTTAAAAAGAAAGGCCAAGTGTGGTTCAGTAGCTTTCAGAACAGGTCTTGGGGATTTTCAGCACAACACATTGTTTAAAGTCAAAAGACTGAATTGTGACACCCTTCAAAGAAAATGAAGTTGTTACTTTTAGGACAGCTCCTGTGGCACTATCATGTCCCTGAAAGTGTCCCTAAGGCAGCAAAACTAGCACATATCTGCAGCATGGAACAGGTTGCTTTCAAAGCGTACAAAGCTGCAACACCTCAAAGCTTAGCCTCATTTTATGTTGTCTACAGCTTCAACTTGTGTCACTACTTTGAAACGCAAGATAAACTGTAGACTTAGGTCTCCTTGAGCTCAACTGACTTGAGCAAACTACAGATATGATGCATCTGCATTTCTGGGCAGGGGGCTCAGATGCCGGCAAGTCTCTGCCCTTTGTCCTTACTTCAATAGAGAATACAACAGACTGCTACTGACCCAGGTCTCAAGGGTCAAAAAACAGAGGAGTTTTGGTTTTAGTTTTCTGAATAGTTGGCTGGATGAAGTAAGATGAAAGTGTGTCGTGGATTCTTACTTACTCCTTTTCAATCATTTGAGCTGTCACAAGTACATCTGCCACATTATACTTCGGCCCTCAGCTGTATTTTGATGATCTGTGTGGGAAGTGTTTAAAGCTGCCACTTCAGACTCTTCAGTGCCCCAGACAAGGCGGCAGAGTTTTAGATCAGCAAGGTTTGAAGTTGAACCAGCCATCATAAAATTTAATAAAGCAAGTGAAAAAATTCTGCTGTGGTCTCTCCAGTAGCAGCACTTCAGGTACGCAGTCTTCAGAATGGTAAATGCTTATCTGTGTTTTATCTATTTGTTACTTCATTTGAAAAAGGTGTAGTAGACCTTTAAATATTCCCTGAGCAATTTAGGGGGGGCTGTAGTGTTAAGCTATATGTAAGGAACCTGGGATAAAGTACTCTCAAAGCTAAGATAAATTACTGTAGCAGTGGTTCTGTTTCTTAGACTGGAAAATGGGATAGAAAACTCATTCCTTGTACAGCTGACAAACACATGTGCACATCTGCTGGAGCTATGCATGCTAAATAGACTTGGAATTGCCATTGCCTTGCAGAACGTGAAATCTGGATGGTGAATGGTTATCTAACTTGAAATACTTGGCAGAAGTCTCAAAAGCTAATTTCAACTCTGTATTTTGTTCTTTAAGGGAAAAAGGCTTAATTGGGAGTTGATTTTATTAGTAGTATCATGCTCAAGAGGAAAAAAAATGTTACTGTTTTTTAGGAATAGTGTAAGTGCAAGTCACGGTATGTTGGAATTAACAGAGGTAACATCTCAAGCAAGGGCTTCAGAATGCTGGTAATCAATGGTGAGCTAAATTGCATACATCAGGAACTTTGCTTCATGGCTCTCACACCTAAATAAAGGTGACTTCAGTAAGAATGTACTTCAAGGGTGTACCAGTCCTGCCCATGAACTTGGTTGTCTGATGCCAATCTGAATAACTTATGTGTGTGGAAACAATTGATTTCATGGCTTGAGACCCCACCTTTGTGGGACAGGGGTCAAAGCTGTAGCTGGGGTGGGTGCACAGTTGAGGATTGGGCTGCAGAGCTGAGGAGGCACACAGTTCTGCAGATAAACTGGGGTTTGTGTTACTGCTCTCGAAGCCAGATTAGTCACCAAGGATCACTGTAAGGTATCAAGGTGCTAGTGAATAAAAAAACAGTGAAGAGCACGGCTTCGTTAGTGTTCACAATTGCGTACTAGTTCTGCATTCTTCAAGTAAATCGACTGTTCCTGGCGGAGTGAAGGACCCGGTCTTCTCTCTGGGGTCATGGCTGGGCTCCATTGACTGTTAGAATACTCGTGTCAACCTGTTCTTTCCTTTCTTGGGTGCCTAATCTCAAGCAGAAAGCATGATGTGATAACTCTGCATCTTAAGTCCTCTGAAAACAGTACCAAGAGGAACTATGCCTTGAAGTAAAAATGGAGAAACAACTGAGAAGGACAGACTGAAGTAAAGCAACTTCAGCATTGCAAAGAAATACGGGGACGTGAAGAGTCACTTCCCAGAAAAATTTCCCTCTGTAACAGTCAATTCATCTACTATGGCAAGAGTGAGCAATCTTAGAGTGCCTTGGAGCTTCCCCTATCACAGTAACCAAATCAAAGATGTAACAGAGTTGTTGGTTCCTCTAAACAGTCTGCATAGAAACCTTTCAAAGGGATTTTTCATTGCATAATGTTGGGGGCAATCGCCACTGCCTCTGATGTGAGAAGCAAAACCAGAATCAACTTGAAAGTGTAGTATTTAGTGGGAAATGTGGCAGTTAAATACAATAGTTGATCACGTTTGTCTAATGGCTATTATTGTAATGGGATCAATAAAGGCAATCAATAACACTGTTCCTGCAGGAGACTCCACGAGCTGGGTATGATCATCTTCTGCTTGAGACCCTGTACATGCTCTGGAGAGACATGTGAAACCTGATCCAAAATTCTAGTTCAGTGTTAGATGTCTCGGGGAAGGATTCAGAGCAAACCAGATGTGAGAACTATGTAATAGATGGGTCAGTTCTGGGCCTGTAAGGAGAAAACATGGCACACACAAAGTGACAGTAAGCAGCTGGTTTTGGTTTTGCTTTTGTTTTTTCCTGTGTAAAAAGGGAATACTGAAACCACTTGGAAAGTGTTTCAAAATGTAACAAGAGACAAATTGGAGATGTCTATACGATAGAAGTGCATCTATCTTGCCACTGAACTGTATAGGTTGCAGGGACAGCCAGGTAAATATAATTAATCATATCTGATCTATATTGAAACATGTGGCAAGAGTGTGGACAACATAAAGAATTAAACAAAGTTGGGGTCTTCTCCAAGTGGGGGATACCAACAGACTTGCATCTTGCTTTCACCTCAGTTTTCTGGGGCAGATTATCTGGAAATAGTTAATCAAATGCTTGCTTGGATGTGTACAAAGGGCTCAATGTTTGAGTTGTGTGGCATATGGGTGTTGTAAATCAGTGTAACCTGAAACAAGACAGTGAACTGTAAACCTGCTAAAAGTGCTCTGAGCTTCTCTTAGCTGCTTCTAAGTACCTGTGCAACAGAAACAGGGCATTGTTGCGAAGAAGGTTGTCCCAGCAATGGCCAAATTGTGCTTCCTAATGAGTATGATGTAAAATAAGGTGCTGAAGAAGTGCAAGGTGGGGAATAATTCACTATGCGCATGGTTGAGCAGGACTTTTGGTCCTTGAAGAGGTTAATTCTCCACAAAGAAGTTACTGGTTATCTGGCAACTAAGGTTAACGAAGATATTGTGGGGTTTTTGTAACTCTTGCTCGAGTGAAAGTAACGGTCAACTTTTAGTCCAGCATCCGTGATGCAATAAGTTTCAATAAAATTATGAATTTGTCAGAGATCCCAGACTTCATTAATTATCTGAAAAATTGCAATAATTTGGCATAATGCATATGATGAAAGAGCACCTTTTTTGTCCTGCCAACTTCTTTCCATCACTTTAACCTGCTGTTTGAAGTAAGAAGACACTGGAGTTTGTAGTGCCAGTTGATATGATCAGTCCCCGCATGAGCTTCATTGGGGTGTCTGGTCAGCAGGCTGCCTTATGAAGAGTCCTGATGGTGATATTCACTTCAGCATTTGTCTGATTGGAATAAACCATAAAAATGTATTAAAATTTGACTGGGTCAGTTTTAGACAAGCTAATAATGAACTCTTGCAAGCAAATCTTTATCTCTGTGAACTAGACTTCAGACTTCAGACTTCAACTCTCTCAACTGAAAGAAAGAAAAAAAACATCCCAGTACTTTACATGAGCTCTTGCTCTGGGACAAAGAGTTTCTCTTTTCTCATGTAAACTGCTTGCAGGTATTTAATACAGAATATCCTTGCAAAGATAAAAAGGAAATAAAATAACAGGAGAAGCTATTTAGGACTTCAACATCCTTAGGTGCTTTTTTATGTGTGGATTTTGTTGCAAGGAAGTCTGTTGTGAGGAGCTGGTCAGGGGCCCTGGTGATCTCAACCCCAATGTGTTGATTGACTTTCCTGCTTGACCTTGGGCCTGTCTTATTGCTGTGGTCACTGGGCTGTGTCCGGTGCTGTCTACCTTCACTAGACCCCACCGTGACCTGCGGCTTGACTTTCCAGCTTGCCATTGGACCTGCCTCATTGACATAAATGTTCCTGGCCATTTGGACTAGTTGGTGCCTGCACGGTAAGAGCCTGGCAGGACAGCACTGGCAAAAGCCCATTCCATTGCAGGGATTATTCAGTTTTTCAAACCTGGCTTGACGCTCTGTCCTGTTAAAGCTTTATGGCATGTGTAAACCAAGATGCTGGCATGGTTAGTTTTCAATGAAGAGCTTACTGATGTCACTCAAGTTTGTCACCTTTTTTTTTTTTTTTGGAGCTTGTTCCAAATCACTTGTTTCAGTTTGGGAAAGTGAGGACTGAGGCTGAACAGTTGAACCACTGAGGTTGCAGCCATGCTGCCTAGATAGGAAAACAGCAGAAGCAATTCAGTGTGGTCACCTCCTGTATTTACCCATTCTTAATTTTCATGTGTAATGAGTTTTCGTCAGATGATTTAGCACTCTGAAATGAACTTTTGGTTAGTTCTATGGAAACATGAGCTCTGTGGCAACCAAGCACGAAAAGGGAATTGAACAGAACGTTATGCTACTTTGCATAAATCCATAGTACATGTGCATTTGAATACTGCACGTCCTGTGTAACAGCAGGAATGGAAAGAGCTCAGAAGCAAAAGTGAAGCTATAGTTTTGCTTCTGATCTTTTTTCTTTTTTTGAGATGAGACTTCTTAGGTAAGTTCCTAAATACAGAAAACCATATCTGAGCTGAAGCTGGTTGTGGCTGAGGAAGTCATGATGTGATTCCTTTTATGTTCTTAGCTAGGCAACTTCTTTTGGCTGTACCGAAATATAGGCTGTTAAACTGAATTAACCTTTTCTGTGATTTGGCAAGATGGTTAATGATGCCGTGAAATGCTGCTGAGCACTTCGGAGGGGTTATAAGACAATGACTGTTTCTCGGTGTTACGTTGGACGCTGATTAACTTGGGTTGGTTGAGGGAATGGACACCATCCCTGTTTAAAACTTGGCAACGTGCAGCTTGCCATCACTAGTTAGGAGGACATATTAATCTTCTGAAAACAAGACTCTAACCGTATCCAAAGAGAAAAGTGTACACTATATAAAAAAATAGACCCTTAGTCTCTAGCACTCTGATTAACTCATTCTAGCTGATTAAGCATACAGTGACATTTGACTGACCTTGTCAGCTGGAGGGGTGAATAGATAAAATAAACGAGCTTTCAGTCTGTGACTGAACATATTTAATATGCTGGGTAGGAGGTCAGTATGACTCATCCTTTCCATTTGCTGGATAGCCTGGTATTTGTAGAGAAAAATTCTCTCCTTCTGTTGAATGCATACAGAGATATAATAATACTTCTTGGTGTTTCTTGCCTTTCCAAATTGATGTCCATTTTCTGTAAAGCTGCCACACCTGAGCATGGCTCTCTGGAAGTGATTGAGTGGGAGTGTTGCGTAGATTCATAGAATAGTTTGGGCTGGAAGGGATCTTCAAAGGTCGTCTAGTCCTACCCCCCTGCTATCAGCAGGGACATCTTCAACCAGATCAGGTTGCTCAGAGCAGCATCCAGCCTGGCCTTGAATGTTTCCAGGGTCAGGGCATCTACCACGTCTCTGGGTAACGTGCCAGTATTTTACCACTCCCATTGTAGAAATCAAAAAACAACAGAAAAAAACAATAAACAAACAAACAAAAAACCCCAGTTTGGTCCTAAATGGCAATGATCCTGCCATAACACAAGCCCATTCCTAAATGTCCCATGGCCCACTGCAGCCTGAGAGTGCACCTGTCTGGATCCTACTCTCCAGATTATGGAGTTGCTTCTAGAAGGTACCAAATGTGCTCCTTACCTAAGCAACACTGCCCTGAATATGGAAAGTGGTGTGTGGCTTCTGTGCTGAACCAAACGCTGCATCTTATTTAATGAGTCACC
This sequence comes from Pampusana beccarii, assembly GCA_013399365.1. Classification (NCBI taxonomy): domain Eukaryota; kingdom Metazoa; phylum Chordata; class Aves; order Columbiformes; family Columbidae; genus Pampusana; species Pampusana beccarii. The sequence continues at coordinate 539,173 of VWYH01006912.1, forward strand.
CAGTACCAGCCTTGAGGTATTGAGCAGCAGGCTCAGCACAGGTCTGTGCTGCCCAGGCACCTGCAAACTCTGAGAAGAAACAGTAATCAGCTCTTGCTGCCTTCATGGAGAACGTGCCTCTGTTTAATAACCTGCTTCTAAAAAAAGGTCCCTGTGGAAACAGTACCCTGTACGTGAAGAGCTCTATAGGAGTTTAATTAGGTGCTGTCCTTCGAGAAACGTACTTGCTTTTTCTCGGGTTTTTTTTAACAACTGGGCTTCTAGTGCCTAATTATCTTGTTCTTTTCGACTAGGATGACTAAATAATTATGATCCGGGCTGGGTGAATGAATGCGGTGAAGTGATGTTCTTAAATACAATCAGCTACCCATTGCTCTGACAAAAAGTGTGGTAATGTAATAACACAGCCTTGCAAGAGATTGACCTGAAGGTGAGAATGCTGCAAAATGTTTGCAGAAGTTTGCCTGAGAGTTAATCAAGTTAGCTTTACCTTGTAAGTTGATATAAATCCTCCATGTTCCAGCTGAAGCTTTAAGTGATTTCTAAATGAGCATGACATTAAGTGAGCAGAAACCTAATCAGCAATTGATAGATCTAGTTGCGTGTCCCTGTCACCACGCTGTCTCCGATACTCAGACCAGATTGAGCCACCGAGCTCTTAGTGCAGCTTCTAAGCAGCTTTAACTGTACTGCAGTGCTGTTAGAGGCCTCATTATGCTAACGGTTACGGAGGGTGAACCCCCAAAGTGAGAAAGCAGTGCAATAATAAAGGAAAATTTATCCAGCACCCCGGCCATTATTAGCTTTCATAGGAAGGCTAAATGCAAAAAGGAGACGGAGGATTACTGTATGCAAATGGATAATCTTTTTTCTTGTTGTTGTTCCAGCTGTCTAGACAGCTCGACAAATGCCAGGTTTTCAAGACACTGACTGCAAGATTTTTTAACGCTTCATCCTTTATCATGAGTGCAATCTACCCAGGTTGTCTGGTAGTTATCGATCCTATATCAAACAAGCTCAAAGGTTTTTCAAGGTTACATCACTCAATAAAGTAAAAAAAAAATCCCTGTCCAAGATTATAGTGAGTTAGGCATGTTTCTAAGTTGATGAATGAAATATAAAGGTGGCTGAGGTTGTGAATATAATATAGGAGCAATGAAACCCTTGAACATACTGGTCTGAATGTCGGCTCCAAGTGCCCATCTTCTTGTACTAAGTGTTCTTGAACTTAAACAGAGGGAGATTTCAGAAAAATTGTAATACTCAAGATTAAGGTATGAACATACTACATTTGAAATGAGAGAAACATGGGCATATTCTCGTAACTGTGCATCTCACTGTCTCACCCTTCTCCCTCCCAATTCTGCTGTTGATGTCAATCTTCTCCAATCTGGTGCATGACGAAGTGTTTCCTAGGTGTGAGAGCAAACACCAGACTTCACCAATATGTTTCTCTACGCCTTGTATCTGTTGCGTTGATGCCTCGCTGCAGCTAGCGAAGGCTGCAGCCCTGCTCACGTCTTTGTTTCTGCCTCTGACAGACTCCACCAAGCCCTGACTGGAGTCTTAATATGTGAAATTCAAAAGGTGGCTGCTGGGGAAGACCTTTCCAGGACAAATCCCAGTGTAGTCCATGCTGCTTTGTTTGGGAGGGTTGTATTTGGACTGAGCAATGGCATTTGGCACAATATCACGGAGCAGGAGGCAGTGGCGCTGTAGACAGATGATGGATAACAAGCTTGTGGCCCGGAACAGTTGCTCACATCAGACCTATGGAAATTCATACAGTGTATGATTAACACTTGCTATCAAGCAGAATCTTAAAAAGCTGTTCACAAAGAGGGAAGGAAAGCTTATGATGGTTCATAATGATAGCTCTGACAGAGAACTTGCCATCCAGTGCTTCATGTGAAGCCATCTGCCACACTGAGAGAGCACAAAGGAGCCGCATCGTAATTCCTAATGTGGGGCATGACCTGCAATGTAGCAGATAGAAACCTGGGTGTGACATTCCTTTGATGTAGCCAGGATTGTTACCCCCAAGGGGTCCACAAGCAAAATGTAAATGTGCCCTGTCAGCAGTTTGTTGCTCAACCTTGGGGTGTAACAGCTGAAGCTGCTTCATGACTACTGCAGAAGCAGCAAAGGTGCTTCCCCAGCAGATCCAACAAGTCCCAGACTGCATTCTGTGCCTGTGCCCTTTCCAGAATTCGTGAGGAAGACTTAGATGTGCTGCTCTATTGCATCTTAAACATTAGAGATCTGATTGGCACCAGAAGATTTCCCTCTTGGGCAGATCATCTTATGTGGGAAAGCAGTAAAGCACAAACTTCTACACATTTAGTATCAGAAATAATGACAGCACTCAGGCTTGGTACGAGAGGGAGCAGCAGTTATGGTTTATTGAAGCATCAGATTGGAAGACAGAATGGAATACTGTATGCTGGAAATAATTAGCTGATTGGCTTTTATGCCATACTCAAAATTTGTTTTCACTGTTCAAGAAAAAACACTCCACTATCCTTACACAGAAAGAAAACTAACAATTTAGTGAAGAGAAAGTAACCCTGAATGCAACTTTATCTATTAGCATAGAGCAGTACAAGCATAGGAACAGAGTAGTGTGACCCAAATGAAATGACACGGTGAGCCGAAAAGCTTGTTATGTCATCTTTTCCGCAGCCAACACTCATTAGTGCTCCAGTGCAGTTAAGTCTGTATATGTTTCTATTTAAATTTTATATCAATTTCCTTGCACAAGCTCAAGACTATGTATCCTCTATGTGAGATGCCAGCTGACCTCACTAGTGGATGCTCACATCTTATATTATATTCAGCCATACATTCTTTCAGCCTCTGACCCTGTTGCTTGCTTGCATTCTCTTCAGGGTGCCTAGTTTGCCTTTTAGCTTGAGGTTTGACTGCTGTTGTGTTCCCTGAACTGTTAATAACAGCTATGTGCTGTGCTTTTTTGGCAGGAAAGAATTTCTTGCTTGGGGGGACCCCACAAGATCATTTCGAAATAATGAATGAATAGACATCACCCCAAGTAGAAGTCTGCCCTGGCTTTAATGAGAGCCAAGAATTTACTCATAATAAGTGAAGTAATGTTTATTCTCGGGAGTCAGAAAACAGCTTTATCTTCCGTAAAGATACTTGAGAGATGTGAGCAGGGAGTCTGATCTACGGTATGGGAATGCTGTGGTGGTGGTGAACATGGCTTAAATCTGGCTGGCAGGCCTGACTCACAACTACATGGCCAGTTTCTTTCCTTTTTTAAGATTAGCAAGTAAAACCACTAAGGGTGTATTCAAGCACACAAAACTTTCTGAGAAATGCCTGCGTTTCTAGAGCACATCTGTTATCCACATTGGTGGGCCAGTCTGTCCAGCTGCAATTGCCTTTTTCTCCTGGATTTTGGCAAAACCCATTTCTAACAAACTTTGCTGGCAATGGACATGCCAGCTTCAGTCTAATTGTACACCGAAAGAGTGATTCATGGCAATCAGTTGTTAAGTCACAACTTCACTCAGATGTTTCTGATTGGAGTAAAAAGACACTTTTTGGATGAAATGGACTGTGTTTCAGTGGACTTAGGAATTGGTACACAAAATTCTGTCTTTTCTAGCTTTTTTTTCCCTGAGATCTTGAGTGTTGTCTTTTTTATTGTCTCAGAATCGGTGACTCCTCTCTGAATGGGACAACCCTGCCTGTGAAATCTCTTCACCGCTTTTCAGATACTTCTAATTCACTTCCCACAACCATATGGTTGTCATGAGGATTTAACCTCCACTTTCAGTGGGCCTTTCGTTTCCACAGGCAGATGAGAAGCTTGCGGGATACTGTTGGGCAAATACAACCACCACAGATTTTTTACATCCTCAGAAAAGATACAAGCTGCTTTGTGAGAGATTAAGTGACTGAAAGGCTAGAGCATGTGGAAAATGAAAAAAAAAAAGTTTCAGAAGAAAGCTGAAACAAAATTCTGGCAAAAACAGTAAGATTCTTGTCTTTGATAAATGATGGAAACTACTACGTAATTTTGGTAATGATGGTTCAAATGTAGGAAGTCAAATGGATTGTAATTCCCTGGGTCTACTGCTGTTTAGTTTCTTACGACTGTATCCTATTTTGAAAAGGCAGTATCATAATACTGCTCTGAGCGCTGTGGCCATAGCTAAGCTTTAGCCATCGTATCAGAGGCTTGAGGCAGAGATAAGTCATTTAATATTTTTATCTCATCAGGCATGTGCTTCTTATGTGACCCTCGCATTGGGAGAGCACCCCTTCCAAATTTGCATTATCCCACCCTGACTGATGAGTTTATAGCTGATGTGAGGAAGGCAAATGCCATTATACCAAAGCACGATTAATTTTATGAGTCAACTCACCCTGTATTTTCTTTTACTCTTTCACACCAACTCCCCTTAATATTCAGCTTCATATGCTGGTTTCAGGTCAGGCCAAGACAAACTGTCAGTGTTATGTGTTGCATGTACATGAAAGGAATATTCTTGTAGTGGTAGCTGTGGTGGCGGCAGCAGGTTTCTAAGAATATACTAAATAGTAGGCGTGTTGTACTATTGATGTCCTCTCTGAGCTCTGTAAATAGTGGACTGAAGTATTATAGATAGCTACTTCCCCACAAAGCCAGTATTGGCCAGAGAAAAGCAACACTAATTTAGTTTCTATATAATAAGATGTATTTAATGTTTGAAGTCAATGAGCTTTATAAACTTCCGGGCATGATAGTTTGCAGTTAGATTCAAATACATAAGGTAAAATAATGTGTTATTGAAATTTAAATTTAAGAATAAGCAAACCAAACTGATTGGGCTGAAAAAGGAATTATCTCCAAAGGCACAATGCATTTTCTTCTGATTCCATTAAGGGTTTTATGACTTTGGATATGGCTAGGCATAATGCTTTTACATGGAGGAACAGCGTGATGGATGATGATTTTTAGAACTGAAATAGCAGTGCTGCTCTTCAGCTGCATTTGGAGTTGCTTACTAGCTTTTCTCTTGAGACTTAATTCAAAAGAATATACCGTTCATCTTCATATCGCAATATTGGCATACTAGAAACATCAGTTTGCTTTGATGTTACTGATTGGTGCTTAAAAACCAGAAGTATCCAGGTGTCACACTTTTATTTAATGTGACTGATTATTATAACTCATGAATCTCAGCATTATGGCCCTGGGAGGTGCAGCCTCAGTTTATGGACTTGGAAAGGCAGCACACCCGAAACAACAAGTTGTTCGGTGTTGTCTGTCATTGCAAAGAAATTCCGCTGCCCACTCCTTCCTGCGGCCTCCTGGATGGGAGAGGATCCTGTGAGCTTGTGGGATGTTGCTGTCAGCTCCTCGTGACAATGCTGAGTTTTCCAACCCCCCCCTTACGCTACTGCTATGGTACAACCATATACACATACAAGGTGGCACCATGCGAAATAATGACGTTGTGGCCGAGGTGGCAATTTGCCACCAAAGTGAAGATGCTGATGGCTTTTGCAGCAGGGTGTGAGCTTTGCCACCCTTTGTTCCCTTGATCTTCAGGGCTACCCGGGTGTTGAAGTGACTTCAGATGCAACCTGCTGTCTGCACATGGATTCTTCTGGAGAAGAGGAAAACTCGGGACTTCAGAAGGCCCTGGTGTGAATCTGGAAGGTGCAAGGATTATGTGCGTTAATATTAAGGGAGCAACAAGCAGGAGAAGTAGGTGAGGGAGAAGAAATGATGGAATATAGCATAAAAGCAGCCAAAGAGAGGGCTGTGGAAGTACGGCAGGCAGCCTGTTGCTGGGGATGTCTCGCCTGGTGTCCTGCTGTGGCTGTGCGGACTGAAAACTTTTTATGGCAATATCTGACAAGTCCGTTCCACTACTTTCATATACTCCAGGAGTTTGAGCCCTGTTTGGCCTTAGCGTAATTAAGATAAATAAGCTGATAAAGCTAAGGATAGACGTGATGGAATTGCAATGGAGAAAAAAAAGAGGCTTTAACTTTTAACTTTGAAATGTATTTGTAGGACAAGTTATTTGCAGATTAGCTTCAGTATGAGTGTTGCATTCCTTTAGTGAGTAACACCTTCACTTGACTGCAAGAAAGCCATAGCTTTTTGTATCCCTTCAGTAGCAGCTATTACATGTATACCGGGTACGTACATATTAGTGAAGCATCAAAGCCAGCTCAGCAGCAAATTAGTGAATATTTTTCTTACTAAAAAGGCTGGAAGACTCCTCATTCTTGTAAGACTTCTTTGTGTCTGTTTCTAGAATAGATGTGTTTTTCTGCGATAAACATTATATAAGAGCAAGAAACTCTTGGTCCATCGGACACAGAATTATGAGTAGTGGTTCAGATGTGCTTCAGGTTGGTCATATCAGGAAGTCTTCAACTGGTTAAACTCTTTGGACAAAAGTTGTAAGAAACTGCCATTTCAGTTGTGTTTGTACCTCTGTTAATACTACACAAATAGTGAAAATGTTTAATAATTACTCTTGTAAGTATATCTGCAGAAAAACACAGCTGAAATACAGATCATTGACAATGAATTTCTGGCGCTTGTGCATAATACATTTATTTTAACATCTTATGTTGTAACTGCTTCAAACCCAGACTTTTAATGTCCTTTCTTTCCCAGGAAACAGCTTAAATCGGCTCTACTAACAGAAAGTCTTTTTTTGCTGGTGTTCCAGGAAATAGAATTTAATGGCCTCTAACCAAGTAATGGAAGAGTATTTCCCACAATAAGCCCTAGGTCATGGCCAACATTTGCTATATGCTACTGGCATTTAGGACAGATGAGGTTTCTTTGCCGTCGTAGTAAACAAGATTCAGAATATCTTGAGAATAACAGAGGCACAGCCTCACAGCTTGGTAATTGCTAATAGGGGATTACCTTCCCTTCTCTAAGCTCTAGGAAGGGATTCCCACTCAAAGCTGTTGCAGCCAAATAATTGGTATGTCTTCCAATCTACTGCTCGTCCTTGTCTAAGAAATTATTTAAAAGAAGATACACTGTCTCTGCCCCAGTTTTCCCTGCTGCATTTTAAGTGTTACTATCACACAGGGATGCGGTAAATTGTTTACTTGAACTTCATATTACAATTTCAGGTCCACAGAGCCGGAGCATGTTTGCCTTGGGAGCAGAACTAATATTTTTCAGACCTGAGCATTCACTAAAGACTTCCTCTGTATTCCTGACTGACTGTGACATTTAGAGTGGAAAAGCACAACCATATCTGCTCGAATCTTTTCAGCTGCGTCTAGTGTAATTGCCAAATTGAATCTTGTGATAACTTAAGTGCTTGATTTATTGTAGTCAGCCTGTAAGGTTTCTAATAAAGTTGCATAATGCCAGGCTGCTGTGCAAAGCCTGGTATCTGCAACTACGAGACCATCTCTTTTCCTGTAGGAAAGGTGGTTGCAGTGACGTTTGAACTGTGGCTTGAGGGAACACGACTGGCTAAAGAGGAGCAGCTGATTTTTTGTTATTTTGGGAGGCTGAGCATATGGTGCAGCACAAGGCCGAACAAGTTTCTCCCTGTGCTTTGCCAACCTGTCTCTTAGTGTTCCCTGCAGTCTTCTCTGCCCTGTCAGCAGACAAAAATTTTGCATGCCTCTTTTCCGACTTACTAGATATAGTGGTGTAGCAGTGGTTTTCCCTGTAAACCTGGCTGCATCAAACATGCCGAGAAGTCACAGCACAGGACCGATGTGGGCAGCCTGATGCCTGTATTACACATGGGCAGATGCCTTTCGTTTCACTCCTTGCACTGCGCTTGGTCGAACCTGTTGCTTTATTTTTCCACAATATTATCAACTGTGGTATCCAAATTATTGTCTCAAAGTGCTAACAGTGGCCTCTGCTCCACTGTTTCCTCTCTGTCATATGGTTGTTTGAGCTCAAAGATGAAGAAAGCATTTTTTCTAAAATAAAACTGTCTCTTAACAAGCAAGGAGAACTGATTTGGGCCTTGATTAGAGCCAAGACCCTTCAACAGAAACTACTTGCTAAATAAACCTTTGTATTTTTTTGGCATTAACATTATCTGGAAGGCTGGATCTGGCTGACAATTAATTATTCTGTTGCAATTCTGTGAGCCTGAAACATGACACAAGCTTGTTAGACAAATCGTGTGAAATCAAGAACACAGGAAAGTCTAAAAAAGAGGAAATACAGTGATGTAGCAGTGGCTGGGTAATTCATTTTATCAGATTTTCAGGCACTGAGTTAATACTTTTGTGGCAGAAAGTTGATACTTCCAGTTGAGAGCTCAATCACTCAGCTGTGTTTAGGTGAATTACACTGATGCTGAGTGCTCTGCACAAGGCAGAATCTCAGATCTGCAGGCAAATATGCACTTTTGTCTCCACAGCTGCAATGTCATTAGTCTCCAGTGCAAATGGCTTGCTCCATTTTCTAATAGTGCTACTCAAACATACTAGTAATTTGCTTTTGGGACAGCATGGATACTGCCCTTGTCCCTTTAATTACAGTACCACGGATGCTTTGGGAGACCAATTATTTGTGGCTCTGAAAATTCTCACAGAGAATTGAATCTAAGTGCTTGCTTGTGCAGAAGGAATCCAGGTCTGTGGTCCATGTCCAGTGTTTCATACACCATGTGGATAAGAAGCATCTCTTGAGCTAAGCTGGATGCCTGTTGCATTAGTGCAGGAAGCTCCAGGATGCAAGTGGCTTCTCAGAAGCAGAAAAACTGTCAACCCAGCTCTGAAGTTACGCAGCTCATCAAGTGTTCATCTACCTGAAGGCAGCAGAAACTTGTGCAGCTTCTTTGAGTCTGCTACCGATTGCTTAAAAAACAAACGAAAAAAAACCCCGCAAGAACAGATCAAGTCAGAGGGGACTATCTGACAGTAATAATGCCACTGGTTCCATTCTGATTAGCCTAATTTTACTTAAGTTTAGGTATCAGTTGTGACTATTGCAGTAGATTTGGGCAATAGCTTGCCATGACTTCCATGTTTTGTCCTTCTAACTGGAATACAGTGCAGTGTGTATCTGAGTCTAGCAACATCCTATTAGAAATGCATAGAAGAAATTATTCAAGATTGTTATGGTGAGCCTTGAGTTTGTTGCAGCCCGGTATTGAAAAAGAAGATCTTTGGTGGAGAGTAGATGCTTTAATATCTGCAGATTGTATAAAAATTTGGTCCCGGAATAATGCCTCATTTGTCTTGCGTTGTGCTACTGGCATTCTGCTTTTGTCCTTGACATGAGCAGCAAGGCACAGTCCTGTTCAATAGCACCTCCATGCTGAATGGAAGATTATGGGATCCTGATGCTATAAAAATGGTAAGGAATCCAACCTCTCTCAGCATGCTGTTGCCATCTAAAACTGAGATCAAATGCTTCTCTCACGCTGTTTTCTTGGATTCCAACTGTGTCATTTTGGGCTTGGAAGGAACGTAAAAATTCATCTAACCAAATAGTGTTGTTGATTTTCCTTCTTATCTGTTTCAACGGGACAATCTGATCAGTGTTCTGTGGCAGTCATGCTTCTTTCACACTTTAAAATATAACACATTGCAAAGTTTCCTTCCCTCTCTCACCAAATAAGCTAAACGGGCACTTCTCTTCTGCAGAAGGTCCCTGTCTGTGAACACCCCAGGTTGTGCGTGGGACAAACTCAGTCACTAGCACAGCATCACACGTCGTGTACCAGACTAAGTTATCAACAGAAATAAGGCATAATCCCTTTCAGTAGCTAACCTGTGTACCCAAAGTACTTCAGTATCAGCAAGGTTAAACCTGAAATGTGTTTCATCCCTCTTAGAATCAGAGCAAGTCCTTAAATAGACCTAAATGAGCCCATTTGCACAGCTCAGAAATGGCCTGTTGTGTACTCTCCCCTCTGACCCAGAGATGTACATTGAAAAGCCATGAAAAATAGCTTTTGTAGCCATAGCTGATACTTCCAAGGTTGTGATAATGCCCCAAGAAATGGGGTAGCAATTCCAACAGCTGACTCCAGAGAGAAATTGTGAGTTCACGCTGAACTTACGGTGGAGACAGACTCTGCTGTTAGCTTGGAGCTACAATGCCTACAATACGACTAATTAACATTCAAGGCGAAAAATCATTACTTCTAAAACATAGCTTTTATTCTGTGATACTTATGGTATCAGCTATCATGTAATGTGAACCTTGAGACAAGTGCTTTTATAAATAAGGATTTGAAGAGTCAACAGTCTCTTGTTTAACTGATTCCTACAGCAAGTATTATAAATGCTTTGCCAGTGTTCACAGGGCATTAAAAGACTCCAGCGTAAGTCGTCTTATTACATAAATCATATCCAAATTAACTATAGCACGCATTTTCTCCTTCCTGTGAGGAAACAGAGGTGCCTCACTAACAATGGTGTGGGACCTTAGAACTGCCGATAGTTAAGAACGTAGGTTAAATCAAGAGTTGTACAGCTCAATATGACATTGGCCAGCAGGAAATTATAAAGAAGAATATAAGGACAGGAAAAAGAAACAAGTTATTCATAAAGAGGGTGGTCAAAGCCCAAAACAGGTTTCTGAGAGAGGCTGTGAAATGTCCATCCTTGGAGATATTCAGAATTCAAACTAGATTAAGTCCTGAGCAATCTAACTTGGAAATCAGGCTGGTCTTGCACAAGGAGTGAGTGTCCTTGGACCAGGTGGCCTCCAAACGACCCTTCTGCCCTAAATTAACCTATAATTGTATATTCCTGACCTCCAGTTATCTGTGGCAGGTAGGGCTTCCTGCACCAGGTGTACAGGTCTGTGTTTAGTAGCCCTTTATGTTTTAATTTTCTTCTATTAATTTTTCCATGGTCTTTTCTGAACATCTACGAACTTCTGTTACCCACAACATTTTGGAGCAAAGCGTTCTGCAGCTTGTCTGTGTTGCTAGCTGCTGCCTTCAGTTTTCATTGAAACTGCTTGGTTCCCGTGACGCCTTCCACCTTCTGTGTTGTAAAATACAATATATACCACATTATTTTATGACTAGCATGTTCTCTATCCTTCCCATTTCATAGGAAGAGAAAGCTGGTCCTTGGGCAGAGATGGATGATCCTACTCACTGTCCTCAGAGGCCTTGCGCACTACGAATAGTTGTGGAGGCAGAACTACGTGCTCGAGTTGTGCAGCCCAAAGTCACTTGGTGTTCTTGGCTATCTGAATAGCATGGCTTGTCCTTGCTCGTACTGAATGGTTTCAAACGTGCCGTGGATGATGACAGCTCTCTAAAGTTGGCCAGACCCTCAGGTGAAATGTCCAAAGCTTGTTTATCTTGCATCTTAATTATCCTGTGAGACATATTGTGCAGTTGTTTCTCTGATTCTGTCTGGTCTTTTAAAGACCTTAAAGCTGTGTTGAGGAAGGTTATGTCATGGACCAAATGTATTCCTTGGTTCAGTGCCCAGGAAGCAAGTCTGGCACATCCCACCCTTTATTTGCATGAAGAAATGGAGAAGTTAATATCAGGAATTGTCTTTTATGCGAGAGAGACAGGAATATGCATCCAATATCCATAAAAACTAAAAGATAATATTCTGATTCATTCGCTGTGTTTGAAAGGAGAAAATCAGAAGACAAAAGCATAGCTTGTGCTGGTTTTGTTTTCCTCATGCAGTCAGTGCTGGTGCTGGGCATTGCACTAACAGACCTGTTAATAAAATATTCCATAATAGCCAGAGCAGCTCATACTTAATGGAAAAACACTAAATGTTCCATTGGGAAACAATTGCTCTTTATGCAAGATGCATTTCTTCTCTCTCCCTTTTGTTCAAGGAATGTTACTTGGAACAAAAAAAAGCTTGTCCCTTCTGACATCCTCTGTTTGTGCTGCTTGCTCCCCAAACCAGAATCATAATCCCTTGTTTGGACGACATAATCAGTTACACAAATATCAGTTGAGATGGCACAGACAGATTATAGCTTCCAGCAGGATGAGGGAGAATGGGTCAAGCTTTAAATACCTCGGTCTTTATGCTACTGTTTTTCCTAAGGATGAAGCAAGAGGAATATAAACAAGAATTCTTTAGGCAGATGGCCTTTAGTAACCTCTCCACGAGGCATTGGCAGATTGTAAATAATAAGTGGTCCAGAGAGCAAGCCCTGACTGGAAGGGCTTTCCAGACCTGGGTGCAGAAAGCCTTGTTGCACAGATGAGGGGGAAGATGCTACTGGAAAACTTAGTGCTGTTGGAAAAAAAAAAAAAAAGAAGCAGATAATTAACAGTAAAGAGTGAAAGCTAATGTAGAAGATAAAATTCTTGCTCAGTTTTAAACCATAGTTGACAACCGATTCTTGCAGCTGGTTTTAGTGCAATGGTGGTTAATGTGGGAAGATGGAGGATACTTTTAGGAGCCATACAGGGTAGGTTGCTTCATTTTCTCATTTGATGGGACACAGAGGTATTCTGCCCTTGGTGTAGGTCATCCTGTTTCCTTAAGGGTGTTGCTGAACTTGTAGGGAAAAAGTGAAGTTTGAACTGTTGTGATTTAAGTATTGGGTGTAATGTGATGTGTAGCAAGCACCTGTTTCTGATCCAGATCCATAAATAAATCCTTGAGAGTCCCTGCGAATCCAGCCTGTTTTCCTAACAAATTTCTCCATATATATGCTTCTTATTTTGCATGACTGAACCCAAAAATTGAAAGATTGAAATCCTTCCCTGACCTATTTTCAAGACTTTTAATCTTCCAAACTAAGTTAAGGGATGCTCAAGCTGTACAGCTTGGAATCACTATTGCTGTTGATGAAAGAGTATGAATAAAATCTCCAGAGATATCTTTGAAGATTTCTCTTAGACTGTACTGGAACTGGTACATCTCAAAACTGGCTCACCTCAATTCCTGTCTATTTAACAATCCAATTGGCTGCTATCCATGTATATTTATACAAGGCATATAGAGAGATGTGAGAAGGCTGTGAGGAGTCCACAGGCAGAGGAGATAATATGGAGAGGAGGGGTTTGGTCAAGATGAAGAGTATTTGAATAGTGTGGACAGAGGTCTGGATGTGCTTATTCAGCCAGCAGCAGATGTGAGTACAAAGCAGGTGACTTGCCTGAATATCTGCTTTGGTTGGGATTGCCATACATTAATTTTTTTTTGTACCCTCAGATTCCTAACTGAAAAAGGATGTTGTTCAAGGCTTCTTGATGAGTTCACTTCTGTCTCGCTTATCTAGCAGTTGTTTAAGGCAGCAGTTTTGGTTACTTGTGCAGCAAATTGCACAGATAAAAGTCATTTTTACATCTTACTGAGACCTTCGTCTCCTAAGTATTGCATAGTAGGCATCGGTGGGCAGGAATAAATAACACAAGCTGCTTGGTTTTACTTGTGCTATCAGACAACTCTTTTTGTAGGATTTTTGGGAGCCTTTTACTACATAGGATTTGGAGATAACTGTTGCCTTTTTAATATTGGATCTGAGATACTGTGTGCAGAGCTACGAATCACAGCTACTCATTTCAGGTACTTAAATGGGGTAGGAAAACTGCAGCTAAGTAATCATTGCCTTCTTGGAACAACTGTCACTGGAGGAGAATTAAATGTATAAATGCATGCAGGGTTAGATGACCATTTTTGCAAAGTGTTTCCATACTTAGTTGAAAAACTGTAGTGGGTAAAGATGCTTATTTTCCTAGAAAAATGTAATAATAACAAAAAAGCCACCTTTGACTGCATTAACCTGAGCCTTTGTGAGATGTAGTTTAAATTAGCCTTTACCTTTGGCATGCCACAGTAAAAACCGGACATGTGGAGGAAGAAATTATGAGAAATTAATTAGGAAACTTGTGTGGCAGAACTCTTTTTACCTTTTACCAACACACATGTAAATTGTGTAGGCTGCATGCCCAGTGTGGGTGTAAGGTCTAATTATGATTCAGCTAAATGGAATGTAAATGAAGTCTCCTATAACAAAATGAGTGGGAACATTTTGGACTTTCATTAACTTCATGCTGTAAAAAGATAATTCAGAGAGCTGCTTCTAACTCCTGAAAGATAGTTTTCAAAAACCTGATTAGAGACGGATAGAATTTGGGCTTTCGTTGAACTTAAACCTTCAATGAGAAATGTCTGTAAAATCCTCTTATCCTTTTATCCTTGGTGCCAAGCATGATTCGAGAAATGAAATCTTGAGTGTCTGAAAGGCACAGACAAATTGAATTTAACACAAAAAGGCTGCCAATAGCTGGAGTTAGGCACTATCTCTGAACTGAAGAGCTATTGGAAGTGGTGGTCATTTTTAGTAAAACCATCATTCAAGTAATGACACTACAATAACTTCAGCAAAGGGCCAAAAAGAATAGAGAACAAAGTGGGATGGTGTAAGTTAAGTGCGAGTCAGCTGGGCTAACTCACCACCCTCATAGTTCTGAGCCAGTGAATGGGAATTTAGCTACGAGCTTTACCCAAAGCCAACAGCAGGACATCTGTTAGATGTACGGTGCAACATGCTTCTAAAAATGACCTGATGCTGCAGGTGGTCTTGGAATTGCTTGTAACTGCACTTGATCAGATTTTAAGAAAAAAACCCATCTTTAGACACCGAGACAATCAACTCTCTACCGTCCTCCACTGTTTTTTAAACTCTAGTTTATGTGCTGAGCAGGTGGGATAGTGCAAACGAACCAGTACGTAACATGAGGAGTGATTGTGTAGTCCAAATTAAATTGTAGCACTTCCAAACTTGCAGTTTACTTAAGGTGCATTTGCTGAAAGATCACCAGAAGACATCAGGATAATCGTATGTTATGCCACCAACTGGATGCTGATGAGGAGAGGATATAAAATGGATATAAATATAATTGTAGGTGGCATGAAGAGACACATGAGCATAAGGTAATTTTGTAGAACCAATCCAGAGTAGTGAGTAGTGTTGAAAATTAGCTGTTACGATAGCAGGTTGTTTGCACAGACCTTTTTGTTTCCTGGAGGAGGAAAAGCTGGTTGTGTTCAACAATGACGTGGCAGGTTAGAGGCTGTAGGACAAGCTGTGGCCAATTTCAGGAATATACCTGCCCTTTGCATGGATGCTACAAGCCTGGGTGATGGCAGGAGAGTACAGGGTAAGTGCTACCTTGTGAGCTCTCTGTTGTATTTGCATACACAATGATATGCAAACATGGGCAGTACTCAACACCTACGATCCTGAAATTATTTACATATATGAAAAGTAGAGGCCTTACAGGGAGCAGAGGTCTGGTAGTCTCTGTATTTGTGTTACATTACAGGCATGAGCCATTAGATAAGGTTGAAGAGTCTGGCCTTCACTTCATGAGAGCCTGGAAAAATAATTATGCTCGTTCCTTGGAGGGTAATAGCTCAACAAAGCAGTAGCTTACAGTGTGCTGCTGACTCTCCTCGCTGTGATTTACACTTCTGCAGCTTTTCAATATCCTCCTGGTCATCAGCCTTGGGACTGGCTAATGCATTTACATTCTGAGTATTCACGTCTTAAAGCTCATGTTACGGCACATGTCCTATTTAATAGGAGTGAAGATGCCTGAAAATCAGCCTGATATCTGGAAGTTTGTCCTTATGTTTAGGTGCTAGTAGGCTGTACTAAAGTGTTGCCTAATCAAATTAAGTGAACAAATTAAAATTCTGTGGCACTGGCGTTTCTGAACTAAAATTTTGAAGTCACGAATGGAGCTGGCTGGAAAAAGCCCAAGTGACTAGAAACAGAGTTGAGGTTGTTTCCTGGAACTGAGAAAATGGCCAAGCCACAGCTGCTAGTCTGGTCTGGAGCAGACAGCTGTAGAAAACATTTTGCTGTGTAGCAAAAGGGCAAATATTAGGATGCCATAAGACCCACTTGTAGTTTTGCTCGCATAGCTGAACTCTGTGTTCAGCTCTCACCCTCCCCTTGTACCAGCATTATCCTCAGGGCTGAAGCAAGAGAAGAATTTGCCCTGCTGGCAAGCAACCGTGATGCTCCTGATTTTATAGTTGAATGATAAAGTGCTCATTAATATTATACCACAGTCCCTGTGCGGAGCCTGTCACCTAGCACCTGCATTTCAACAGGGACAACAGGACTGGGTCTCAGTGCCAACCTTCAGTAAGTTAAGTGAATTACAGAAATAAGGATGAGCAAAAAATACTGCTAGATGTAACCCTTCAGTAGGAGATGTGACTTTGAATAGTAGTTAGATAGTTAAGTGAAAAGATAATGGCCTGCTCTGCTTTTCTCTTGCAACATCAGGAAATAAATCTTCACCTTTTGTGGATTGCGCCTGTGTAAAAAAATTAGAAGGAATTAAGCTGTACTAGCATAAGCCAAACTCTTGCTCAAGGGAGCATCACTGTGTGGATGCAAGAGAACACATTCAAGGGAGAGATTATTTTGATGCACAGAATGCTGTGATTCACAAGTGCCTTTTAAAAAGTAAAATGTTGATGTGCAGCTCTGATGCTGGGTAACCACATGGAAGCAAAAATATCTCAGTGCAGGATCTGCCGCGCTGGTGATCCCCATCGGTCAGCATTCGTACACTTCGGCAGAGCAGTTCTGGGAAACGGATCTGGGCAGGCAGTAGATGCAGGAATTGAGTATAAATCTGAAAATCTCATTTCCTCAGTACCCACAGAATAAAATTATATGGCCTTGAAATATATTATTTTTTCTTTGAAACCAGTGGTAGATTAGCAAAATGTTAAAACTTAGGAAGAGTATGAAACTTTAGACATGCTCGTGGCATAGTATATGTTCCTTGTGGTTGTTTGTTGGGGTTTTTTTTGTTTGTTGTTTGTTTGTTTGTTTACTTTTATTTTTTGGCACTGGCAAAAAGTCTTAATATTCAAAACTGCCTCAATGTTTTCTTCCTATTGAGTTCTGAGAGCAGCCGGATCTGGAGGTTAAACAATTGCAGCTTTTGAAAAGAGAAAGGGTTGGGAGCACCAGTGTCATGATGCACAGCCGGAAAAGAATTTTTGCAACAAAAAGATCTGTTAATGAATTCGGAGTATTTATAGCTCTGTGAGCTTTCCTGCAGAGTTGATCTCCATGGGAAGTTATTAGCTCAAAAGTGAGCTTAGTCACAAGCTGCTTATAGGAAATATTTCTATTTATAATAGTCTCATTTCGGAGCTAGTGCTTCTATGACATGATTATTTTCTAGTTGTCGTGTCTAGTACTGCTCGGGTCAGAATTTATTCCTTTAGATATAACTGTCTCAATGGGGAAAGAGTCATGCAGCCGTGACAGGTAGAGGAACACCTGCTATGTGAGGGTGGGATGGCAGCGAAGAGAGAGACATTGAGGCCCTATTGCTTGCCCAATAACCCTGTATTTAGAGTGAGCAGCAAACCTGGGGTTCCCATGGCAAAGGGAGTGGAAAAGTGGGAAATGTATCTATGCAAATATTGTCCGTGTTATTTTTTTTATCCATTTACTGCTTTGTATGATCAGTGGCTTCTGAATCAAATATGCCTTTTGCAGTGCAGGGTGAACGGGGTGCACATATGTCAGCACAGCAGAACAGCTTGGAGCGTGAACTGATATTAAGGCCATTCATGCATGAGGTAATTTGTTTTATAATAGCAGCAGAAAGCCTGCTTATGCCTCGGCGAGATGCAGCAGCCTGCCAGCCATCAGGGAATTAAAATACAATTGTTGACTGGGTATGCTAATAAATATGAACTTATGCCCAGATGGATTGTATTTGGTTTATGGCCGTGCAGAGCCTCACTGTTAGTTGCCGCTGCCACGGTGCTGGGACACGAATCTTTCGGCTGTTTTTGCGGGCGTCTTTGTGCAGAAAGTGCTGTCTGAGGAAGCCGTACTCCTGTACCCCTTTCCTGCAGTTGGAGCTCTTGGTGTGGATCTGGCTACATGGCTACTGTAGGAATGCAGCCACGCGGGCCCACCAGCTGCGGCTCCGCTCGTATGGGGGTTTACGCTATTCAGAGCTATTCGGAGTCTGATAATGCCCTTCAGGGACTGGCAAAGGGGGAGGGAGGAAAGTGAGAAATGAGGAAAATGAAGGATTGAGCCCAGGTAGCATTCGTGAATAAGCAAAACTTGATTCTTCCATTCTAATTCTGGTTTTAGCACCCCACTTGTATGTACCTTCTGCAGGCTTTCTTGAGGTTTCTCAGTGAAGTTTGACTTACAGGAAGGTTTTAAGATAGAGCGTTGCCTCAGTGTCATGCTGCCCTTCTAAAGCTGCTTTCAGTACCAGCATATCGGGAAGGCTGAGGTTTTATTTCAAGCACCAGTAATATTCACTACTATTTCACTGAATGGAAGACGTTACTTGTTCTTTTCACAAGGTGCAATGTCACTATTTGTGGCTTCCTGGTCACTGAAGGTCACACCCAAGAGGGTTTCAAACTAGATTGACTTTAATTATATCAGAAGACTAAAAGTGAAGTTGAATTGTAGAAGCCCATGATGAGAACTGGGGGATGTCAGCCTAGGTTTGTGTAGGGTTGCTGTGAGGTCAAATGATGCCGATGTGCAAGCGTGCTGTCAGTGGCGATGTGCTGGAGTTCCCTTGCCAGAAAAAATACCTGGGCTGTATCCAGGACAAGCCAGGAACCCAGGTGAACCCCAGCACAAACAGTGCTCTTATCCAGCGGGGAGCAGTCCCACAGGGAACAAACACGGCGGCAGAGCTGGGTGCTGGGAGTAGGCTCTAGCAAAAGCCCAAGGTGAGGTGATGGACCAGGGATGGAGTCCAACCAGGCGGCTGGGAGCTGACGGGGCCAGAGACAGTGCTGAAAACAAGCTGCCTACGTGCTGGAGAGAGATGCAGCTACCATATAGCCCAGCCCAGGACTGGGCACCCACGGAGGAGCTGAACTGGAGCCCCTGGACCACGGGCAGGGGTACAGGTAGATGCCCCCATGCAAGGCAATCAGGGCCTATTGGTACCTTCACAACAGATTATCAACAGAAACCCTTCTACCTGAAGCTGAAGTCATGAATCACATTGAACTTACAAGGTTTAGGGTGTTATTGCATCGGTCATTATCGTCAAAACAGAGACAATTTACTGTGTGTCCTTTTTTCCTCTTGTATAGAAAACTATCAACACTGACTCAGCTCCCTGAACGGGAGTTTATCACTCAGCTTAGGCTGCCTTAGTGATTGCAGAATCAGTGAAGACTGCAGTATTGGTCTCCCCTCAAACCCAGCTCCTCACAGCCTCTGTCTGCTGTGGTTAAAGCCATTAGCTGAGCTCCGTTACCAAAAACCCTATAATGACACTCACTTACTGTCACTGGGTGTTACTAACTGTTGCTCAGGACCCCTGAGAGTGTATTTTTCTTTTATTAAATATGCTAAATGGCATTCCAGAAAACCTGTGGGGAAGCTGAGGTTGACTTGAGTTCTTTGTCGGTGATGCAGCACCATGATTCACAAAACCGCAGCAGTTAGCTCAAGTCTGCCCTGGAGTGCCTGAGCTTTATGCCATCGACTCTCTCAAAAACGTGACTCATGAACCTGAGATACACCGACGCTAATGTCTCCGTTTGCAATGAGTTTTACTGAAGTGTTCACAAAAGTCTGCAAACCCCACTGCTAAATTGTTGAGCTGCAAAACATCAATTTTTAACAGATTTATCTTGCTTTTGACATAGACTGAAGACTCTGTGCTACCTTTAAATGTTTATGAGAATGAGCAGAGAATCAATCTTATTTTCCCTAGAAGGAGAAATGGAGCTGCAGACGTCTTTAGAGCTAAAAGGTCAGCTGGAAGCACAGACTGCCACTAATAAGCCTTGTCACAGGCGGACCTTTTCTGTGATGCCTGTACTGATGGGTCCTTGACTCCAGACAAAACATGATCTGCTAAGCCAGTGCTCTGATGGTCAGCCTGAGAAATAAGACTCCAAACCTTCATTTATCTACTGGATGTTACTCCTGCTGATGCGTCTTTCTTTCAAGATCAGAAAAAACTTGCTATCTTGTGAATGTGTGTTCCCAAACATCTCCGCCTCTGTATCCTAAATGCTGGAACATGTCTGTCAGTCCATAAAAAGCATGTTGTGTTAACCCTGATAATGAAGAGCTCCAAACAAAACAAAGCAGTGAAAAAATGTTAATGCTGCTATAAATCACTTTGAAATGAAACCTCTCAATGCCTTATGTGGAAAACTAAAATGAGGTAAACAGGACTCAGGAGCTGACAAGTATTTCGTAGTTTTTTACACTTATCCCACATGGAACTGGCTTTATTTCTAGTTGCATATGCAGGATTTGAGCCCTCAGCCTTGCTGGTGTCTCGTGTTGACAACAGCAGGAGCCTTCATCAAAATACATTTGTCTTTATACTGATATTTTTTATAGAATTGGGCTGTTTGCCATTAAAGGAAATTGTAGTTTCAGAGGAGTTCAAGTGGTTCCTCAGTGTAATTCATTCCCTGAGAAGATTAAGAAAAGCTTAAATCTGACAGCATGACTACTTTGCCTTGAAGAAGCAATGCGTATTCCTTACCCAATCTGACAGAAGAAAACCAAGACTCATTTGAGTTTTAATGAAAACCAGAATGTCACTAAATATAAACCCAAACTCTAGCTGTCTTCTGCAGAGGAGAAACATCTCAGTGTAACGCCTAGATAGCTGCCATTATTTGCCCCGTTGAATCTCAGTTAAAGAGATCTGGGCTGTATAAGCATGCAGAAGAACACAGCAATATTTATTTCCTCCCGTGAGAAAGCGAGGAAATATTCCCTTGCTGAATCACAGTTAAGATGTGTGTGGAAAAGATCCAGGCAGGAAACATCAGACAATTCATACTTTCATTTTCCAAGAGAAGTTACAGCTTTAAGTGAAAGCAGATATACCTTCGCTTCCAAGATCTGTCCTGTCAAAGCTGCCGGACACTGCTGACCCCTTTGTTTGTGCAATGCACAAGTTGTGCAAAGCAGCAGGAATTGTGCAAAGCGGGAGGAGTTAGGGCACAAATGTCAAGTGCTCTTCTCCTGAATGCTGTTACTTGTCAACAGAGGAATATCTCTATGGCTAAAGGGCACGCTACTTGGTCATCAGTCAATCTGAAGGAGCAGGCTTGTAGTGACAGCTGATGTTTTGTAACTGTTACTGAGTGTTAATTAAAAATCTGGTTATAAATACCTGAGAGCTTAAGTAACTTGTTAACTTCATGATATTGAATGTTTGACATTACAGACAATCCGATGCCTCCAGAAATAGCAGTATTGAACTTTTACTGCTCCAAATCTTTTCAGATGCACTGAAAGGAAAAATATTCTTCTGCACTATTTCATGCTTTTATGCGAATTTGCTCCTTTTTTGTTTGGAACTGGAAATTTAGTCAGAGGTTTGTCGCTTTTTTTCCTGCAGAAATTATTCAGCTGTTAAGTGCTATGGAAAAAAACAGTGTATATAGCAACAGAGCACAGCCTGAGCCTTTCCCCAATATTTGAAGGAATCAAAGTAATTGTTTGCTTAGCTGACAATGGAGCTGGGCTCTCCAAAAGCCACAGTAACACTTCAGGTGGCAGTGGCA
This sequence comes from Pampusana beccarii, assembly GCA_013399365.1. Taxonomy (NCBI): domain Eukaryota; kingdom Metazoa; phylum Chordata; class Aves; order Columbiformes; family Columbidae; genus Pampusana; species Pampusana beccarii. The sequence goes on from VWYH01006912.1 coordinate 560,668, forward strand.
ACATAATAAAATTGGATCTTAACTATTTGTAGGCTGGAAGAAAACAGTATGGAAAGAATATTTGCTACTAGAACGGGACCGAGTTGGTATTTCGATCTGAGCTGTTGTCTAAGCATGCACAGAGGTAAAACTGGACAAAGAATATTAATAAAAACTGTTTAGTGGGTACCAATAAAAATAGTCACTAACTAAAGATTGTTTGCTGCTTCCAGCCAAATCCTGTAACTGGCTGAAAAGAGATGTCAAATAGAGTTGAGATCCTTCCTCTGCCTCTGTGGCAGAGGGTGCTGGTTGAAATCAGTGTGTGTTTTACCCTAACAGCAGCACTTTTCACAGATGCATGAGCTGGTATAATAAGTTTACCCTACTTGGACTGAGCAGCATAAACCTTTAGTACCCTTTTGTAATCCTGGCTGTGCAGCTTTGCCCTAAATGGCTCACTCAGCAGGGGTACTTGAAAAAATGAGAAACTTGTGACTAAATGTAATGTGAGCCCCTGGAGTGTATGCATAGGGTTAACATTTGAGTCCCTTGCTCTACCTTGTTTGAATAGTTTTCTTGGCAGAAGCCACTATCAGTACACCAGGCTTGGAAGTATTGATTTAACGGCGGGACTGTTATCTTGAAAGTTTTGAAGACCCAGCCTCCTGTCTCACGCTCTCTGATCCTCACATAAAGGGAGGCTTTCCTGGGAGCCAGCTCAGAACTAAGCCCCAGAACTGCTTTGTAGAGGCACTTCTTGCTCCAAGGAGAACTTGCCATGTGTTTGTGGCTGGGGATTGGCACTTGCTCCACTCCCAGTCTCCAAGGATCTCAACTTTTCAGCTCTTAGTTGCAGATTTGTAGTCTGAGGGAAGGTCAGTATGGAAAATTTCATTCTCAGATGGGAAAACTGATATGAAAATGTCACTTTGGTGAACAGAAGAAAAGGTTTAAGTGTTTCTCAATTATCAGTAATCATCTTTGAAGTGCAAAGCTGAATGACTGAAGTTTCTATACTCAAAGGTCTCAAAATGTTCTGCAGCTGGGAAAATGTATTGAGCCATCTCAAGCATATCAGTGTTTGAATAATCATAGTTTATCATCAGCAAGACAGAGCCGTACTCTGTTCTGCTTCCATGATGATCCATTGCCACCACCTCTTTGTGTGGGCTGGTACTTGCTGGTGCTCTTCCAGGGCAGCCTCCTTTTCCTTTGCCTGCAAAGATCCTTTTCTGCCCTGTTGTTTTCTTTTTTTTGGTGGAGAGCGTTCAGACATCTGCAGTTGGAGGCTGAGACACGGCTCCAAGTGCCATATCACAGAACAGAGCCAAATTCATGCCTGACCTAAGAGTGAAGTTAAATAGTTCTGCTCTGGGAATCAGTTCAGCATGGGAACAGGCCTTATTCAAGTCTTGAGTGCTTCACTGTTTAAAGAAAAGGAAAGAAAAACTACACTAAGCTGTGCTGAAGTGTAATTGAACAGTTGAGCTATTTAGCTGGAGCACTTAGTACGGAGCACTACAAGCTTCGTAATAACTTTTATAACTCATGTTTTGTCCCTTCCCTCCACAGAGGTTAAACTGATGTACATTTTCTCTTTCTTGGCATTAAGATGACAGAACCAAGCAGTTTGTAGACTGTGCAGGAAAAGAGTAACTTAGTTATTGTAGTTTATTTTCAAACACTGCCAGCTGAGGACTCCTAGACACGCTGAGTTCATGAATACTTTCTGTGTAAATGTGATCAAATCTGCACAAGCTCCACAGTCACATTAGTGCAAGTAACACTAATGGCATCCAGGGCAAAGTTAGGACATGGTGTGCAATTTGACTGCCTGTGGCTGGCGAGCTTCCTACCTCATGGGTGCCAGGGGTTTCAACTGGTATCATCATAAGGAAAACCAAATAAAACAGTTTGTCTCAAGTTAGAAGTGGTTTGAGCTTATGGCCTGGGAGGCGGAAAAAGCCTTTTCTTGTCAATTCGGATTGCATAAGGGAGCCTATAAAAACTGACTGGAGTTAAAGTAACGTATCAAACAGTCACGATTTGCATTGCAGGGAGGCACTCGCTGAACACACAGTGCTGCCGACTGCCTCTGTCATTCAAGGGTTTTTCTTATAGCCCAGGCCCTCTGGATGGGGCTCAGAGAAGCTGCTGAGCCATGAACAATTCAGGTTAAGATGACCCTGGTGTTACAGTTCATAGTCCAAATGTTTAGGCTATTTTTATCTCATTACCCATCTGTGCAAAGTATGTGGCTTTCCAGGTGTACTTGTGTAACATGCTCTGCTGCTGCAGTTTATCAGCCAAGTGTATTAGCTTGCACGAATCTTTACAGCCAACGCGGGCTGACATAAATAGCAGTCCAGAAGCTGTTCGTGTGTTTGACCTGACTGGTGATGAGGCAGGTGGAGAGGCTGAGAGCCCACTGGCTCTTGAATAACTCATTCACTGCATAAAATTGCTAAATTGTTGAAAATAGATAGATTCTTGAGTAGTTGCATAGGCTTATTGTAGCTGCTGATAGCCTGATGGCTTGAGGTTGATATATATGATCTCCAAAAATGTTAAGTAAGCATTTCCTTAATTGTGTGGTGCAAAAATGTTGCTTTTACTCAGAGGGAAAGAATATGCACAAGAGCTAGCGAAAGCTGAAGCCTGCTTTCCCATACTTAGTACATGCTGCAGGAGGATGAAGTATAAAGAGGACAACACTTCCATGTGTAGCTACTTGGTGCAATTTGAGAACACCTTGCTACCATTCATCTCATGGCGAAATGAGGGCAGAAGTGGTTGCTGGGAAGATCTCTGCGTGCTTGGTGGGAGAGGAGATGCTGTTTCCTGCTGCTTAAATGTGCCTGCTTGCAGTACCCCCAGCTTTGACTTTTCGAGGGTGATGTGGGCATTACCCTTTAAAAAGAGAAATACGTAAGACAGAGAAGTGTGAATGTAGTGGAGTATGATCATAGCAAGTCAGGGAAAGAATATGTTAGGGCAAGTGAGCTGGCTGGTTAGAGCATGCAAATAAGCCACCTGAATGACAAAAAGAGTATCTAGAAAAATCAGTTTAGGCTTCCATGCAAAAGATGTTGATGGTGTGGAAGGCAGCAGAAAGAAGAGGTGTAACTGAAGGAGAAGTGCAGGCAGAAACCCATCTGATTGAGGATGGCGGACAGGGCTCCAGGCAGCACAGACAGATTTCCTGTAATGTGGACTTCTGTTCCTGCTATTTAATTTGTTACATGCAAATTTGCATGCTTCACTGGCAAGAGATCTGGGGGTTTTGGACAGGAGGACATGACTATAAAGCAGTTTGAGAGACAGGGGTTAGAAGGCAGGTCAGACCAGGTCATGGGTAAAATCTGAAGACAAACTGGGATTCAGCAGAGGAGAGTTGGAGAAGGAAGAATGACCAACAGGAAATGAAGCAACAACAATAAACCTGATCCTGAAAAATGCCAGATTGTTTTTCATTCCAGTAGGAATATCTGTCTTGGTTCTCAGGGTAGGACTCCTTTTGGTGGGACAGTAAAGAAAACAGCTAGTTCTCTGGGGGAAATGTGTCGTGCCAGATGTTCAGACACTGGATGAAGTGCTGTGCTCTTCCTGCTGAAGTCAGATTTAAAATACATGGAATTTAGATTACTTGGACTAAAGATATGGAATGACAAGTGACTCCTACAGACCAGAGAAAAACGTATGTGCTGTCCTGTGCCCATGTAGGGCTAGAGCCCAGTCCCTGTCACACCAACACTTCTGCAGCTCCCCAGGCTTGGTTTCAATGTGTGTCGTTCACTGCGGTCCAGTTTCTGCAACTTTCTCCGTTGAACGAGAGGTGTGATGGAGAGAACAGGGTCTGCTTCACAGAAATGTGAATCATAACACCAGCTGGGAACTATCTGTATCTGCACTGAGAAAGAAAATACTTCCTAGAGGAGTCAGGACATGAGGAAGAAGAGGGAGAGAGCTGCTTGTAGTTCCCAGGGCTCCCTTGAGACCAAGGTTTACTTCTTTCATCTCCTCATGTACCAAGCCTCACAGCCCTGTGGTTTCCCTGAGCTGATTTTGGTGTAACATATGCTTTTTTTTGGAGAATAATAGTTATATGTTAGCTTGTGTATAATAGTTACGGCTCACTGAATTTTAACAGCCTCGTCAGCTGGAGCACGAAGCCCTTTAAACCGCACATTCCCGTTGTAAAAACTTTGTTCAAAAACGACCTTTTTGCCCCACTTACAGCAGAAAAACACAAGATTCAGCAGTAATGGTTTACAGCACAACAGTGGGTTTGGATGCTGCCTGGCTTAGTACTAAATGGATTCAAAGGTACTAAGACAAGTGTCTTATCACAGACATTGATGGCCAGCCATTGATGCTCTTCCCATGTCTTTTGAGGATTAGATTTTTGATCACCAAGTGTTGGATTAAGGACCAAGGTCAGCATGTGAAGATGGTAGGATGAATTTAATAATAATTAGGAACAATGATATGCACTTCCACCTATGGTAGGAGATCTAACTTGCAGTTCTTTTGAAAGAACAGGAGAAATTGTTCTCTTTTTCAAATCCCGGTGAAGAGTTAAAGGCTTTGACTTGCGAAGGTCGTTGTACTTCCTGGTAGGTGACAATCTTTTTGTCTCAAAAACTATCTGGGGGAGAAGGGGAGCTGTAACAAATCCCCACTGCCCATTTGCTTTTTGTCAGCAATGTAAAATGAGGAAATCTGAGCTTCCAGGCTGACAAATGATTTAACTCTCTAGTAGAAGGAAGGCTGCTTGGTTTGTTTTGCCAGCCATCTATATATTAGAAATATAAAACATCCTGTGACAGTACTCTTACAGAAATTTGAATAATTTCTTTTTGCTTTCCAGCCATCTCTGGTGACTTTATACTCTTTGCAGCTACAGAGTGCCATTGGGAGGATTAAGTCATGATTTGCCAATCTTTGACACAAACTAAAATGTATGCAAAGGCTTTGGGGTCTGAGACTTACAGGATATCATGCCAGGACATGCCAAAGAAGCTCTAGGATGATGGAAATGCTTGTGGTTTTATTAAGAAATGTAAGGAATGTGAAGTATTTCACTTCAATAAATGTCAATCTCTGGCTTCCAGTTCACTACTGAGCAATTTCCTCTTACTTGAGCAGAAGTCTGAAAGGATAACAACCAAGCTAGCAAATTAAAGGGAGGAAAATAACGTAGCAATGTTTTTTTCTTTCCAGTAATTCCATCATCTTCGAGGTACTGACACAGGTGCAGAAATACTGGTTAGTAGAAGAAAATAAAGGTGCCTGAGCCTTTCAGAGGCCAAAGTTCACCCTGAGTAACAAGGTAGCATGTACTGTCGCAGGTTGCTTACTACACGCGGAAGGTCAATGGCAGTATATACACAAAAGGGCCAAAACTCTGTAAATGAAATTCATGAGCAACTTCAGCAGAAGAGCTGAGGCCAAAATGGTTGAAGGAGGGCAAAAGGGTATAGAGGGAAGAAGGAGAGCGGCGGAGGAATGGCACTGAAGTAGCAGATAAGCTGAGCCCCTTCCCCACTGATATTTGCAGCCACAATGGTGAATACGTTGTCCTGAAAGAGCTGTGTCAACTGGATAGATGTTTCCATAGGTCAGGGACAAGCTCCTCACTGGAAAGTTTTCTGTATTTGTCATCCATGGCCAGAATTAATTTCTCTCATCTGTTCTCACTGCTTACCTTTTTCTGGCTGTGTGCCTACCTTACTGGCGGATGGGACATGCCCCATAGTCACCATGCGTTGCAGAAGTAGCTGCCCGATGTGAAAGCCTGGGGTTTTGGCCTTCACCACGGTCAACGGGAATTTGCAGCTCTGTGGCCAAACAGTACCCAGACAGTGAAGGACATTTTAATACCAAATCCACGAACAAATCAATTTACTGCAGTAAGCTACTTAGTGGGCCCATCTGGTAGCTGCTAATTTACAGACTGGGCCATCTGCCACCGTCACAAGCTGGAAAACTAGAAAAGTTACCCAACATAGCCAACAGTTTAGCTTTGTTTTCTTTTTTTTTTTTTTTTTTCCTTCAATGCTGTGTTTTGTTTTGCTGCTAACTGACTGAGACAGCAGTGGTTTCTGTTCTGAAATCCAGATTTCTCAAACCTTGGGTTATCTTGTGCGGCTGGGAGATGCTGCTGCTGTGACGCAGCAGTTGTCCCTGGGTATGTTTATGCAGCATTTGAGCTGCTGACAGCAGGAGAGTTTGGGAAGCTGTGTTTCCACCCAGCGCCTGCATATTTTAGCTTGGTGTGACAGGATATGTGGAAAACATATTTTAAATGTATGTTCTTACTCCCCTTGAATTGCAGAATACCTTCTGCTCTAATGGAAACAAAACAAAGAGGCTGCTCTTTATTATTTAGACTGTGTGACATGGAGATCGAATCTGCTGAGAGTGGCAGATTTGTTCTCTTTTTGAGTTGCTTTTGAACGTGTGTGGGGAGTGAGAGATGAAGGTAGGTTGCAAATTCTTCAGGAAAGGTCAGCTCCAAAGAGTGGTGTTCCTGTAGTCCTTGCAAAATGTGCCATGTCAGCGTGGGGTCAGCCGAGCACTGTGGTGCTCAGGAGGCTGTGACAACCTTAGAGCACAGCTACCCGTGTCTGGCATAGGACGTGTCCCCTGGCTCCATGGCGTGCTGCCATGCTGTTCCTTGAAGGTGGGCAGTGTTTGCTCGTGTCTTCCTTCAAATGAGAAAGCAAACCAGCCACCAGCATCATCTGTAAGAGCGCTAGCCCTTCCCTGATGTTGTGCCTGTGCAGTCTGAATGCTTAGTTAAGGCCAGTTTCATTTATTTTCCTGCTGTGTGGCATCCGTCTCCATGAAAGATCATCTGCTCTGGTTTGGCACTCTCCTCTGCATGAGGGAGCTAATGGTTGTTTTTGTCGAAGGCCTACAGGACTAGGTCTCGTCATCTCTTGGCAGATGCCAGCTCTCATAGTGCTTGTAAACTTGCGTACAGTTTTCTGTTTGAAGATAATGTGGTAAAACTGAGCTAAGTGTCTTACTACAGTAGAAAATTCTGACTAGGAAAAGCCTTAGTCTGGTTATGGTTTTCCTTTGAGAGTATATTTAGGTGCCTTTCATAAAGGGTTGGAATTTAATCCATGCTTGTTTTGTGCTAACTGGGTAATGTTTTAGGCTCTGGCAGCCTGAGCAGTACAAGTGGTAGCATATAGGATTTACATATTCTTCAACACTTAGCTGTACAGATGGTGAAAACCAAATCAGCGTGATAGACCCAACACTTATCTTCTGAAGGTTTGACCCTGAGAACTCCTTTGGGTTTCCCTGGATTAAAATGGCAGCTCGTCCTAAGAGGGGAAAAACTCAGCCACAATAAAGCCCTGCAAAACCAGCTTTTTCGTAGGCAAGGCAAAAACCCAAAGCCTTTCCTTACTTCATAAGACTAATGGTATTCTGCCAATGGGACACAGGGTTTCTACTGGCAGTTTGGGGCTACAATTTATTTTTCATCTGAGCATGCTTTTCCTCACTTAGTATGATTGAATGTGTTATCCTTAGGGGGCACATTAATTGAATTCTCTGTCAGACTCTGCTTTAAGAACTGGGAGGGCCCAGAGGAAAGATTACCAATAGGGGTCCTGTGGCTAATGTGATTAAAAATTATTTGGCTGCAGAACAAAGATTGTTGTTGTTCTTCGTTGTATTTCCCTGCAAAGAGATAACACTGATGCTGACTGCAGAAGCAACAGGTCATACATGTTTAATGTGAACAGCTATAAAAAGAAACTTGCAGTAGGGCTGCTTGTTAGGAATTTAATAAATAAAAGTTGTTACCATAGCTCAGTATAATCCCGAGGATATCTCTTCATGGGTTCTTCTTGGAACCCAAGCTATCAAAAAGTTAAGCTAGGCAGTTGTGTTAAGAGCAGATTAGATCTGAAAGGCAGAATTATCTTTTTTATGATGGAATTCGGGTGCTGAGCTCTGGTCTGTTTTGACCTCACAAAGCTCATATGTCAATGCTGCTAGACTATTCTACAGCTGCGGACTAAAGGCTCAAATGAAATAACCAGCCCAAGGTTACCCTAGATCTCTTTGGAACAGTTGTGGTGGGTGCAATGCTCATGAAACTCTCATTATATCTTGATCCTTCCCTGCTGGAGACATAATGAACAGGATGGTTGTTTGTGTGAGTGGAGAGGCCCTTCAGGTGCAGCTAATTTGGGTTAACGCAGCTGTGAAGACAACAGGCTCTGCCCCAGCAGTGTCTCATTTCTCACAAGGCTGTAAATGAGGCTGAGATGCTTCTTGGCTCTGAGTAAGAAGAGAGGAGGGAGGGTAGAGAATAGCTTTTGAGGAAGAGGAGTCCCTAGCTTTCAAGTTTAGACCCGGCATTTTGGTGTCCTGGTCTACCTTCTGTGCTACGCAGGAGTCTAAGGGTGAGTTTCATGTGCCTGCTGTCCTGGGGTGCTCATGGGGAGTCCCCTGGCCAGATGTTGGGCTGACTGGGTCTTTGTGCTGTTGAGAGAGCTGAAGGACTCCTGGGTTCTGTGATGACCCAATGACCCTGCTAGAAGATGCTTTAATGTTTCTGATGTAGACCTGAATATGAAGACAGGTAGACATCCTGCTGTAAGACTATAAAATGCCTTTTAGGAGTTTAGTCTGTTTTATTAAAGTCTGTGGCTTGTTTTTGCTTGCTGTTGTCAGGAATGTGCTCCTGGGAGAGGCACTGTACCTCCTGCAGCGTTTGAACGGGAGGAAATTGGCCACAGCACCAGGAGCTGTGTTTTCTTTCTCCTGTGACTCTATAGCTTTTCCACCTCTCTGGTTGTACACTGTGAGTCTGGTATTGCTGAAATGCTAAAACACCCGCTGCAATTAAGTCTTAGCTATTTAATAAGTGCAATAAGGCAAAGAGTTGGATGTATATGCTATAGTGGACTTTCCATGTCTGCAAGTAAGCTGAAGAGCTACCTGGGACTTACAGCTTTGCAATGTGTCTAATTTGGAACTCATAGTTGAAGGAGGGGCTTCAGCCTCATTTGTGTATGTTCTGCTGGCATTCTGCAATGAGAATGGATCAACATAATGTTCTTGTATTTCTTGCTCTGGAAGCTACTCCACAGGGAAACAAAGCTCATTTGTCTTCTGAATAAGTTAAACATTGACTTATTTGTGGTTATTGCTTTCCTTATTGCCAGTTTCTCTGCTTATTAAAACTTCAGGTGTGTCTTTCCCTGACGTTTTTCATCTGTAATTTCAAAGCTTTGTTTGTTTGATGGAAGGAATAAAATCTTGTCATATGTAAAGTATCCTGAAAAGTCTTGAGCAGGGATGTATGCAAATGCAACTTCAGCTTCTGAGCTGCAGGGAGTTATACACAGTGAGGGGAAAGATATTTGCAAGAGGTGAAATGTACCTTTAAAAACTTCTTAAGAAAACAAGTAATATCGTCATGCTGAGTTTAGGCCCTTCTGTGTCTTTTGTTGTTGTTGTTTGGTTGGGTTTTTGTGCTTTATTTTTTGCTTGTGATTTTTTTGTTTGTTTTGGTTTTAATTATTGCTGCCTGTCTGTCACTACCCCTATGTATTTCGCCTTGTAAAATAATAATGTAGAAACTCAAGGGATTGGCAGTGCAATAATCTAACAAGTTATAATAACATATTGTCTGTTGTCTTTGAGTTGGCCAACCGTTTCTTACTTTGTGGGTTCCTTTGATGCAGAGAAGAGCACAGTTCCAGCTGGCAACGCTTGGATTTCGAGTACCTGGAATGTCCCATTTTTCTTGCCCTAGGAAGTGGGTTTAAGTTGGCCTTACAAGGAATTTCAGGATCTTCTCAAGGCCAAAAATTTAGTTCGACTTGGACTGCTGTGGACAGAAATTGAGATCTTGTAGACAAGAATATGCGCAGTGAGAAGCTGATAGTCTCTTTGGTAAACAAATGGATGAGATGGGAGTCCTGGACACAGACACAAGTGCTTTGTTGGATTAATGGTGAAATGCTGTGCTGAATTTAAGGTGATGCAAAGGAAGATTCAAGAATCACCTTCATATGAAAGAGGGAGCTGGCCTGAGACTCAGGCTGGTACATAAGAAAGGAAAATCTGCCATCGTTTTGTATCTTCCTCTGTTTGTGCTGGGCTCAAATGCCATTGTGAGAGGTGAGGCACTGAGCATTGGAAATTGCTCGTTTTCTCTGAACTGGATGCTTTGAGACATTAGGTGTCCTTGTCTAGAGGCTGTGGTATTGTGATGCTGTTGCTGCTGCCTGTAGTGGAGCTGTGCAGGAATGAGTAGGGAATGGGGCTCCATTGGAGACAGCCGGGTTGGGAAGCTGTCACTGCCTTTGTCAGATAATCTTTTTAGAAATAAATCTGTTATGACATGGCTTTTCCAGACTCCTACATACAGCCATCTCTTAAGGGTGCCAAGCCTTTGTTTTTCAGAGGCTGTGAGTAATGAGCTCTTAACTGCAGTGATGTTTAGAGATTAGAAAACATTTCCCCCAAGCTTGGTAAAGAGATGTCATATATAGCAAAATGAATTATTTTAGGGTTAGTGTAAATCTTGGAGTGGAATAGTTCAACCTAATCAAGCAATGCAGTGTTTTAATAAAACTGCCAAGAAAGGAGTAAGGACTGTGGTTGTGTTGATTATTGCATCGAATAAATCTTTCAAGCTCTGTGCAGAAACAGGGACAAAACAGAAGGCAAGCTGGCTTTCATATTCCAGGCTTAACAATGTATCAGTGCTTTAAGACTGCCTACTGCTTGCAGAGTGAGGAAAAAGTGATCTTTATGTTTTTTCCTCAGCAAAATAATGTTGTCATGCCCCTAAAGGGACAATTTTAGCTCTAGTGTAGTAGAGCTTTGAGCCCACAGATATCTGTGCCTGTGCCCCCTTCACAGGTGAATGAGATTGTGGCTGATGGCACTTATCCCTCTCACATGGCTTTCTTATCCAGATGCCTTGCGGCAATAGAGGTGTTCGTGCTGTGCATAATGGTGGTTTTATGATGCTTATGTTAGAGTTGTGCAGAGGAATCATCTTTGGCAGGTTGGTGTTGTCAGGCCTTTGGCTTGGTCACACACTAGGAGGAGTGGAGGCATCTGGCAGTAGGAAAGAAGATCATTTATTTTCTGTATAATGAATATGATTTCTTCATAATTAAACTTCTGCATGGCTTGGAGTTTTCTGATGTAATGGTAGTCCAATTTTTGTGCTCTTATCTTTTGATAGGGAACTCTGAAGCGTGGTTTAAAGCCAAATCTGATTTTATTTTTTTCCATTCAACTGTCAGTCAGTTCACTAAATGATGAACGGCTTTAATGTTAGCTCCCAACAAAAAGCGATATTTTTTTTGGTGCTCTCTCTGCTCAGCTTTAGAAAAGGAGCTTAGTGAGCTCTACTGACTCAAGGTATGCACTGACTTGTGTGAGAATGCAGCACTTGACTTGTCTGGGTATGGTCAAGGCTGCTGGTAGGACTTGTGAGCTAAGACTTATGAAGTATTATAAAACCAAACCCTCTGTGTGTACCAGATGGTGTCCCTGTGCATTAGGCAATTAAGGAATTGCAATTAAATCAGGTGGTCATCTTGCTTGCTTTGACACCTGGCATATATCCATTATTGCTTAACTGAAGAAATGTGAAGCAGCCACATGTAGCATTTGGAAACAAATAGGAGTGGAAAAGGATCTGTCTTTCAGACGCATCAAATCTTCATTCTTCAAACAAAATGTATTAGTAACCAGCATCTCCTCTGAACCACAGCCTTTTCATCAGAATGTTGTGGGCTGTTGGGTTTTTGTTTGTTGTTTGGTTTGGGGTTTTTTTTGCCGGTGTGCAACATCTCTGCTGTTGCCCACACACAAGTGTCGAGAGCTGAACCAGATGCTGCTCAAGGCCAAGTTGACTTATCAGCTTCCCCCAGCTCTTTGTGTAGGTGTGTATTTGAGCTCTGAGAAATGCACATTGAAAGCTGCAGATAATAAACATTCCTGTCCAGTGAGGAGGAAAAGATGAACTCCATGTTATTGGCATTTCCACTCACAGAGAGGACTGGGTGAGGGTTTGGGTGAGATTTGCCAGCTGTTGCCCCATCAGTGAATGAAGGAGGTGTGGGCTGCAGAAATGTTTCCTGCATAGACTAGAATTCAGCCCTGGTCCTAGCTCAGGGCCTTTGTGATGGGTTTTGCCTAATGTTACAGGCATCCTCACTCTGAATTACAGTACTGTTTAGGTTGAAAGGGATAATCTAGTCCAAACCTCCTGCTGCAGCAAGGGCACTGAGAGCAGGTTGCTCAGGACTGTGTCCAGTTGGGGTGTGAATATCCCCACAGGTGGAGACTCTATAACCTCTCTGGGCAGCCTGTTCCAGTATTTGACCACTCTCACAGTCAAAAAGCATTTTCTTGTGTTCAGATGGAATTTTATGTGTTTCAGTTTGTGCCCATTGCCTCTTGTCCCATCAGCGGGCACTAATGAGCCTCCTCCTTCTTCGTTCACTCCTATCAGGTCCTTAGACACATTGATATGACTATCCCTGAACCTTCTCTTCTCCAGGCTGAGCTGTCCCAGCTGACTAAGCCTCTCCTCATATGAGAGACTATTTGTGGCATGCATAAAGCTAGACTTCTTGTATCAGAAAAGAAATGCCTGTACTGGAAGGGAGAGAGGGAAAACTACTGAATAGTATAGGCTTTGAGTGATGTGTGTTTCAGTGATGGGCTGTATGGGGACAAAATGTTTTACCAAGTCAGGTAGAGGACAGTAGGGAAGAGGAGTGCTGGATGAATAAATGGCCACAAGGAATTGTAAGTTCAGATACTGGAAAGGGCGAGAACTTGTTCGGGCTAAATGGTGGGTGGAAAATACTTTGACCAAAACTGTGAGTTCAAAGATTGAGGTATTTTTTTCCTTAGTGGGTTATTTTAACTCTAGTGTTTTGGAGATGTGAGCGGGTATAGATGTATAAGACCTTGCAATCAAACTTTCTTTGCAGTGCACAGATGCAGCTCATGAGATGAGCAGCCAGGTCTTTAGGGAAAGACAGACCTTACCTGGCAGTTTGCCACAACCTGAGCCTGTGGCTGAACTCTAGTGTATAGCACCTGAGATCGCACAAACCCGGGAAAACAGAGATTACGTTTTAAAAAAACTTGGGGGAATGTGTGTACCTCTGCTTTCCACCCCCCCCATCAAAACTGTACTGCTATAGAAGTTGTTTTCCACCAGCTCATATCATCACTAATTCAACCCTTTACGTAAATCCTGTGTTGTGCACTCTGAAACTTGCTCTGAAGAGGTTGGGTACCAGCAGCTCCTGCTCACACTAAACATACATTTGGCAGTGAATGTAGTTGTGCTTCAGAAGACAAGGCAGCAAGGGCGAGCAGCAAAGGTCTTCCTGTGCTGGTAAATCAGCTTCATGTGGTGGCACTGATCCTGTGAAGAGAAGCCAAATGGCCCTTGGAATGCCTTCTTACTACCTAGCATTGCAAAATAGCCAACCTTCTCTGTTTTATCTCTCTGTTTCCCAAACTATGGGTGCAAAAATCACCCCAGGTGAGGCTGTTTTGAGGTTTTTTAAAGTGTAGAATCCGCCAGTAGCCTGTAAGTCTGGTCACTGCAATGACGATAGTACTGCTAAGGTTTTTTGCTTGTGCCATTCATACTATTTCTTCTCAACAGCTTTTTTTTATCAGCCCCCCCCTTTCAAGCTTTCCTACAGGAGAGTTACACTAACATCAAGATCAATGGATGATCAGCAACATTTTTTTTAATGCACAAGATGGAAACTTTTCTTGCCAAGGCTCTTCGTTCATTCCTCCTTCTTCCATCAATTTAACCCGGAACATTGATGTGAATTGGCATTCCTCAATGCTTTTATGTCTGTTTGGCTATTACGTTGTGACATTGCTGTCCAGTGACAAGCATTGTATTTTCCTGTGAAATAAGTGGCTTCTGGAAATCTTTCAAGTCCTACATTGACAAGAAGGTTCTTGATTTATTTTTTTTTTCTTTTAATTTGCCTTTGTTGGCTATCAAATGGCACTAGAAAACACAGAGGAAAAGCATGATAAAACACCAAATGACCTGCAGTGCCACTGAAAGAGTACCAGAGAATGGTGTTTCTACAGCCCTGCCTCCATGAGCACAACATTTGTGCTGAGATTATCAATGGTAAATCCAATAATACCAACAGACGTTACTATGAATGCAGTGTAAATCACGCTCAGACGGGGAATTGAAGCTGAAATCGCACCACGTTCACCTTCAGGATGGTGCACTGCAGAAAATTCAGCAGGATTTTGGGAGCAAAGCTGTCGGTGCTGTCTGACAGCTTGTCCCCGCTGCAGCCCTCTGGTACCACCTGCCAGCAAAGCCTCTTGTGGGGTGGCAGGTCCCAGCAGGAGCATCCTGCGTGTGGCTTGGAGTGCAGCACAAAACAGCGGGGCAAGTCCCGATGGGCTGAGGGCCGTAGCTTGGATTTCTCTTGCTAATACGTGTCCTAGCAAGTGCTCGTTAGCTGTTCGTAGAAGTTGGCGTGGCTTGTGTGTTTACACCTTCCGATTGCGTTTCAGATGAAGAGCTTTAACACTGGAGTCCACTGTCTCCAAACTGCCATTTGAAAGCAGTGTTATATTTAGCTGTTTTTTATTACGAGCAACTTCAGCGGTTGAAATTGGACCTTGGGGCTTCAAAGCAGCTGCTTGGTTAAGGAAGCGTTGCTGAATAAAAGCTCCCTGCTTTGCTACCCTCCCCCTGCTTTTCTGCACTCCCAGCTGTGTCAGCCCAGCAGCAAGGAAGGGAAGTTGGCCTTGAAGTGAGTCTAAAGAGGAAAGAGAGCGAGAAGAGGAGAGGTGGAGTTAGCCGGCTAAATGCAATAGCAGCCTGCAGCGTGGGAAGATGAGAAAGCAGAAGCAAAGAGACCGATGCTTGAATCTCTGTGTGGGTGAGCTCTGCGGAGCAAGGGCTGAATAGAGGGGAGGACCAAGGAGTTTAAAGACTGAACACACTCAGTGAAAAGGCAGGGATTATGCTCCTTTTTCTTTCTGGAATAACAATCAAAGGGAAAAGGTAAGGGGGACAAGAAGGAAGTGAGTGAAATCAGTGTGAAATTCCAGTTGGAATATGAGTCTTTAATAAACAAGGGACTATAAAACAGATGGATGCCCTAAAATTTAGTGTAATGCAGGAAGCAAAGAACAATAAATGGGCATGTGACAGTATCGTAGGCATGATACTCCGATTTCACTATTTTCTAATTTTGGTTGTGTAATCTGCTCTAAGCTGTCACTGGCAATACTCGATTTAATCTTTAGTGCAGCCTGTTATGGTCTTTCAGAGTAAGAAACTAGCCAGCAAATACAATTTTTTTTAATTTTTATTTTTAAGAAATGATTAGCAGAAACCCAGAGACAATAGGATGACATTTACTTTCTATAGCACTCTTGCCTCCAATAGAGAACAGTGTGGCTTTTAGCCAAGTCTAACACATTGAAGTTGAATTCCACAGATTTTAGGCAGCTTGAGGTAAATAAAATGGAGCCAACTCTTAAATGCGCTGAGTAAAAGTGGTCCATCTCAAAGGTCACTTTGAACTGTTGCAAGTGACTTTACGGCAGCTTCAAAGGCTTGGAGGGAGTTGAAAATTTGTACAAAAGTAAACAACATCGGGGAAAGCCTTGTTTATGCCTTCTAGGGTAATGCAATAGCTAGTCTGCAATTCCATTTTGTCAAAAGTGCTGCTGCTATATATGCAATCAGTCCCCTGTGATTGCTAATGGCCCTTATCTTTCACTAAGGGAGTATTCCCCCCTGTTTTGAACTAGAAGAAGGTGGAGCACAAAAGTGGCTTGCTCAGCTTTTCCACAGTAGTTGAAGTAGGTACTTAATGTGGGGTCCTGTGCCCCAGCCAGAATCTTACCACAGAGACATGGCTTTTATCTGAGATCTGGAAGGCTGGTAATGGGGTTGGGGTTGAGTGGTTGTTCCAAGAGGGTGGTCAGAGGGATGGGACCATTTTCTTGCTGTGCTGCAGAGCAGCTGTGAGCGCAGCCCCCCCAGTCCAGCTGGATCTACCCTTGGTTACCAAACCCACAACTGTTTTGGTAGCGCTGGGTAACCACAGTGCTTTGCTTACCCTTTCTTTCCTTTGGCAATAGTAACAGACCAGTGACTCACTAGAAAAAACACTAAACTTTCTCCGAAGAACTTTCAGATTTTTGTGTGCCTCTGAATTGTTTGGTGCTGTCAGCCAGGTACTGCTAAGCAGTTAACAAGGAAGGGCTGAACCTCACTGTTCTAGTTTGCTCGTTTTTCCTGAGGAGTGGAGGAAGACAAGGTTGGTGTTTAGAAGTCAAAAGTACTGGGCTCTTTAACTAAGCAATGTTTGTGGAGGTGCTGAGTGTCACGTACTTTTGGACGAAAGATCCTGGCTTTTCAGCTGACCCCAGTCTACTGATGACCTGCTGGTGAGTCCCCAGGAGGATGTAAGAGCTGGTCCTGGGAGCTTGGCTCCAGACGTGTGAAGCTGCTGGAAGAGAACAGTGAGGAGAACATATACAGGGCTCTGGAGGACCAAAATGAGACAATACTGTTCCTCAGCCTTGTTGTAGCTTTATGTTTTTTGCTTTTTGATAATCAGTTCTATTTTAAGACAAACTTGCTCTTACTGTGAGTTCTCAGTTTGGGCGGGCAGTAGAGACAATGAGCCCACACATGCTTCTCTCTTCTTGCCTCGTGGAGCCCATGTATAGTAGGTCTCTAAAAGTATAGCAACTCAGCTATAAGAGCAGCTTTCAACATACTGAAATTGCAGGCTTTATTTCAGTGTGGCTGGCTTAAAAGCAGAACAGCTTTCCTTCTGCTTTGTCTTCTGGCAGAATGCCAGGCTCCCTCAGCTTCCTGCTGTGGTTGTGGTGGCTTTCTGAATGACAGAATAAATCCACTTTTTTTTTTTCCTTCCTAGTTCTCCCTTGAGGGACTCATGAAAGCCCTGTTCTCTGAAAGGCACGTTAAAAGTCTTAAAATGCATAAGACTATCAAAGAGTGACGTGAGAGAATAATCTACATAATCAGATTTTTGGTTTTATCTAGGCTTTTTTGCAGAAAAGGCTGTGTATGACATGTTCTGTGCTGAAATCTGCACTGTGACCTCCTCTTTCACCCCTTTTTCTGTTTATTTAGCATGCTACGAATGTCTCTTTTTGGCCTAACTGGCATGCAAAAACTTTCAGAGGCCAGATGAGAACTCAAAGTGACTCTTCAAGTTGCAAAGGCCTGAAATAAATGGGATTAGTTGATTTATTTTTTTTTTTAAGACAATAGAGTATCCTTGTTAGCAAAAAGGTACCAAATGAGAAATGGTGAATAAATCAGCTTGCTTAATGAGGTTTCAGGAGCCAGTGGATCAGATGAATGTGCATTGGATGTTCTTCCTGTTTCTTGTGGCTTTGATTTCTGTGATTCCATGAAAAGCAAAAAAGAGTAAGCTGGGTAGAGCATGGCGGTGATAATGAATATTAGCAGGCTTGGCTGAATTAAAAAATAAAAATTAAAAAATTGTGATGGATGCGGCTTTATGGATAGGTGGACCAAGGCCAAGGATGCAGACCTCCAAACCACATTCTCTTTGCAGTGGTCCTGATAATGCTGGATAGGGCAGAGTGAAGTGCTGCCTCTTCTAGAAGTATTGGTAGCAAGGAGGTACATTTTATGCTGGAGGATTTGGAATTTTATGCAGTCTGTTGCATTGCACCTGAGACTTGGACTTGCGTTTACTTGCCCATGAGGTCTCAAAAACCAAATGGTGAAAAGGTGATTCTGAGAAAGGCAGGGATTTGCAGGCTTTGAGATTAACTTTAAAAAAAAAATAAAAAATCAGTGGTGTGAATGGGCACAAAACATAGGATCAAATAAAGTTTTGTGCCACCTGTGACTTATTAGGTGATAACAGTGATGAAAACAATTAGTATTTCATATCTTATTACCTTAGACAGCCTGGGGAAGGGTAAATCCAGGTTCATACATCTGTGCTTTGCTGTAACTTTCTTAGGGAGGATCCTACAAGCTGTATCCTTTGAGCGAGCGAAGAATGAATATACAATGATTCCACTAGTCCGCCTAGTTTGTGAAAATAAGATATTTTCCAGGAACACATGAAAACAGCAACTCAACTTTGAAGTTCACCGGTTGCTGCAGCTTCTCCAAAGAGGTTGGAACACTTCTGCAACAGAAGTGACCCGGGAGATGGGGTTCATCGCTGCCTTCCCCTATCTCTCAGCTGCTGCTTGGAGTCTGAGGCATTTAAATGACTTGTCCTAAATGAAGTCCTTAAATTCTGTGGTGTCTCGGATGCCAGCATGTGAGAGCTCAGCTGTGGTTTGCAGGCCAGTTGCAGTCACAGACCCTCGCAGTTTGAGCTCTGTGTCTGTGTAAATCCCACATTTGGCTACAGTGGCTACTGAGTGGCCACGAGCCCCTGCCTTATGCCCTCTCCTCTAACTGCTGGTGGGTTAGATAGGTTGTCGGTAGCTGTCCACCTTGTCTGTGGTTTATTTCTCAGGCCAATTTATTTGGCAAAGCTCTAGCAAGCTGTACAGAAACGTAGCTAGCTACAGCTCACCTCTGCAAGCTTTTGCTTCAGTTGAAAGAAATGCCTTTACTCTTCACCTATCCTGAGCTGAATGCTTTCTTCAGAAACGTGGAACAAGTCCTACTTTTGGCTGAACTCTGAGTTAGTCTATTATAGAAATTAGGCAGCTGCCTAAATGTCTGCCAAGGGGCAAAAACCTACTTCTTGCCATTAACGCTTTAAACAAACGAGATCAGTAGGTCCGTGACCACCTGGGCCCCCGCTGCTACAAACACTGTGCAGCAGATTTGTGTGGACATGAAAATACTGAACAAGTTCGGTTTCCCCTGAACTAGTCTGCTGCTTTAGAAGTGACCTACTTGAAAATACAGCCAGTAATGTAATTATCATCAGGAAACAACTCACCTTCTGTTGCTTAATTATATTTTCCGTGTATACTTAGTCCATTTGAAAGAAGCTGTGTTGGATGGCACACCGAGTTTCCCCTTAATTACTCTTGTATGGTAATTGCCATGTAATTATACTGTTATGAATATAATGTGCATGTATTATTGTGGGGCAGTGATTTATGGAATGTAAGCATATTTTAAAAGCGTTATAGATGTTCTTCACACAGGATTGCTAAGCCCTTTAATGACAGCGGTCTTTCACAGCTATTCCGTGTTCTAATTTCCCTGTGTTTAAGGTCCATTGTAATAATACTACTTCATCATCCAGTCAATATCCTGGAAATTACTCTGGCTGGTTGTGGTGAAGTGTCTAACGATCCTCATCATGCTTGCAAAATGAAGGAAAAAAAAAAAAAAAATCTAGAGCAGAAATAAATCAGGCATACTAATAAACAGGTTGAAGGACTTCTAATAGGAGTATTTTGGAACTGATGTGTGCTTCAAGGTGCTTAGTGTGTGCTGGTTAAGAAAAGAACTGGTTAGTAATCTCGTTGCTGAAAGGATATAGGTTCAGTTATATGTTAGAGTCTGACCTGTGCACACAACAGTAGTGACTCTGTGTAATCCTTTCTTTCTGACACTGTACATGACAACTTTGCCAGGGCACTTCTGAAAATTGAATTTACCCTGAAAGGACAAAGCACCTCTGGACACTCACCTTTGTGTTAATTAATTTCTTAAATAGGTAGTGACCCTAAAGGAGCAAAAGAAAAGGTCTTAAACCCTTTACTGTGGCAAATACGTGTAGCTTTGTAGCACCAGAAACAGTTACGTGCGGAGATGATGTGGATTAAAAGCTAGCAATGCTCAAGTGTGGTGAGCAGAGTACCACCCAGTTGCTTGCAGATGGAAATTTGGAAGCATAATAATTGCAGCATTGCTAACCCTAACCTTGGTTCAAGATGTAAAGAAGGTGTTTGTGGTGGTTTGTTTTTGCTCCAGGATGTTCACTCATAATTTACTGTGTTACTCCCTTGCTGTTAACACGCTCTGCACATCTGCCCTATTTTGCTGTTTCTGGTGATGGGATCACCTGTCTTTTCCTGTGTACTTTCTTTCTCAGCATCTCTTTGGCAGGGTGACACTTGGTGCAGACGTGGAGCCAGGTGTGATGCTCACTTATTTCAGCTTATGCAGTTATATATTGTCATCTCCCATTTGCTGGAACGTTAATATGGTCTCGTGCTGCAGTCCTGTGCCTCCCCATACCTGGGAGACGAAAGAACATCAGCAGTCCAGCAGTGGCAATGCAAGACCAGCAAGGTTCTTTAGAGGACAGGGTATCAGTTTTAGTGCAACACGAAAGGGAAGGTATTACAGAAAACAGGAAAGACAGAACCTCTAGTTTGTCACAGGGTTTGCGTATCTTTTGGCCACTGTGTCGTAGGGACAACTGAAAAGGGGAGGCTGTGTCTATGTGTTGGCCTGTACTTGTCCTTGCTGCCCTGGTGATTGCAGGGGAAATTACAGTCCCAGAGATCCATGGCTGATGAAAGAAGTTGCAAAGAGGAGAAGCACTTACTTGGCAAGACCTTTTGCAGTAAGTACTATGTGATGGCTGATTGTAAGTTGTCTGGGAAAGGCTTTCTGAACAGCATAGTTAATGGAATTAATATTATTTTCATCCTACTGGATTTCTGTGGCATATCTTGTGCAAGTCAAAGTTGTACCAAAAAAAAAAAATCTCCAGTTTTGTGGTTGTGCTAATGCACAAATGCTGCTATTGCCATATATTTCCAAATTTAGCAAAACTGAAGTGACTGGACAAAACTCAGCTTCATCTCTGTGTTTCCAATGGAACCAAACATGATGAAATTAAGTATGACTAAACCATTTTATCCTGAGTTAAATTTGTACGTGGGCTTTGGTTCAGTGCTATGAACAAAGCATGAAGCTGGCTGTGAAGAGGACAAAGCGCACATCACAAACACATGGCATTGCTTTGACATGCTGCACAGCAAGGGCAGTGGCTTTGCTGAAACTTAGCCAAACAGCTACATTGCTTTTCTGCGAACATGCAACTAAGATAATTTTCTATAAGCCTTCATGTAGTTGTATCACTATTTTTATAATTCCTTGTTCACAGCTCAGGCGCTAGGCAGATAATGACATGCAAGTCCCATGCTCATTGTCCTGGCAGCTGCACACAGCTGTTTACTAATTTGGAGCAGGGCAGACTATAGCAAGGGATCCTTGGTCACTATTTTCCTGCCTCTTACCTTTGTCAGGTCAGCTATTCTGTGTTTTGCATCTTCCCTGTAGCCTGACTTTTGTCTCCTGTTGGTTATGAGACAGCAAGGTTTGATTATGTAATTTTACACTGTCCTTTTAACTTTTTTTTTTTTCTTTGAGACTCGTGTTTCTTGGACTCTGGGGTTCTGCCCAGGACATACATGCACAGACTGTCTGTTGTTATTGGCACGGAGCGGCCTCTGCGCTTTGCTAAGCCAGCACCTCTTGTACGAGTTTTGCAGAAGAGATGAACCGAGCCTTGTAGGACGCTGAGCCCCAAACATAGCTGGCCAAGTAACTGCTTTTGTATATTTTGCTGGACCATTCCCATGTGCAATGTGCTCCCCTTTGAGGACAAGGGCAGGTGATCCCTTACAGATGTCACTGATAAGCTGATGTACCAGCTGCCTTCTGTGCTCAGTTACATGTATGTGGTACCACTGCTCCTCTGGGCAGAGTCCAGAATAAAACCCCAGACTGGCTGTTGCTGCTGGTACATGTCACTTTTTAAGGTTTTTCTCAAGCTTTCTTCCCTGGGGAGAACAGGTTTTTTTTTCCCAAGCTGTTCATCAAGCAAAATATCTGCTTTCTCCGTTGCTGGCTAGAACATCGTTTTCACCTGGACTGGATTAACATTGGCTGGACACCAGGTCCCCACCAAGCCACTCTCTTGCTCCTTCTCCTCAGCAGGACAGGGGATAAAATAAGATGAAAAGCTCATGGGTTGTAGATAAGGGCAGGGAAGTCACATGCCAGTCAGTCACGGGGAAAACAGACTTGGTGAAGGTTAATTTATTGCCAATTAAAAATAGAGTAGGATAGTAACAAACAAACAAAACCCCAACAAAACCGAACAAAAAAAAAAAAAAAACCACAAATCCGAAACAACAACAAAACAACTGCAACAAAACTAAAACCACCTTCTTCCCACTCCTCCTTGAGAAGTTATGGGGAAATAGGGGTTTGGTTTGGGGCAGTTTTTTTGGGGGGGAGGGGGGAGGTGTTGGTTTGTGTGGTTTTTGTGGTGTTGTTGGGTTTTTTCCCCTTACTAACAGTCAGAAAACATGAGGCTCTCCCCTAAGACCTGAATAAACCACTAATCTCCATATCCCGTGTTTTCCTCCTCTTCTACCACTGATGCTAAGATAGCAGCATTTTGCACTCTACAGGCTGCTAAGAAGGCTCATTTTGCACACTGGAGTCTGTATTGGCCACAGTTAATTAAGGCTGATTACCATGAGTGACTTTAAACCAACATCTTTAAGGCAAAGAGCATTTTGCGCTTGTGGGAGCGCCTTCCATCTGTAGTTTGATGTATTTCTATCTGAGAAACGATTGTGCCTTCTGTAGTCATGTCTTGTGGACTGAATGTTCTGCCAGTGGTGGGACAGTTGTAGATTCTCTAATGACTTTTCTGTGCTGTGATTATGTCAGTTTGTGTAGGAGTGGCAGAAAATAGCAGCTGTTTAACGTGAGACGATCCATTCAGCTGCAGTGTCAAGAAGTCTTAGTAGTGGGCTCAAGTTGATGAAAAAGGGGGTTTTCACATGGAGATGAAACTGGTGGGAAGAAGGGGGTAAACAGCATTTTCCAAATAATCATTTGTCTGTTTCCTCTAGAAACTGAAGACTTTGTTTAAATAGCATCCCTCACACAACATATTTGTTGTAGTAAATACTATGCTGTGGAAAGTAATGCCTGCAGGGATGAGTGTGGATGCAGAGGCTTGACTGTTCTGGTCTGCTGTCCTTAAAGAAGACTCCAGCCTGTGGTGCTCCTTGCTAGTAGTCCTGATCGTCTGTTTACAGAATGATCTCAATCTTCTGTCATGGAAATAAAAATAAAGATGAGAGAAGCAAGAAATAAACAGCTGGTGGCTTTTTACTCTTGTGCTCATTTTGATCCTTGCATCCTGCTGTTCATCGTGATTCAACCCCCTGCCTCCAAAACAAGCATCAAGCTTTCTTAAATTCACTTATACAGGTTATTTCAATAAACTTCACATGCAGTTTGCAAATATTTGTTAATGACTGAACCTATTAAGCTGGGGGATTTTTTGTGTGTACTACTCTGAACTGTAAGTTGCAGTTTCTTGTTCTTGTAATTTATCGCAGTATGCAACTGTAGAATTGTGCCTTTCTGACCTTGTGAAATTATTCTTAGATGTTGTTTTCCTTATGGTAAGTGATGCAGTTGTATTTCCAAAGTTGCAAGGCTATCTGTTTCTCTTGATTGCTTTCTTAGTATGTAAAAGTTCCTACAATATCCTTTAAGGAAGACGCTGGTGGTCCAGTATGATGTGTTAGCATGGCTTAAATATCTAACCCTTGGAAACTGAGCGTGGTTGCTTCACATTGAAATAATCAGGGAAAGTAAGGCTCCATGTGGAGTTTAACAACAGACAGACAGGGGTGGCTCAGTTCTCATGGGTGTCTTAGACCTGTATTTGCAGTGGAGTTTTTTGCTTCTGCAAGTCCTCCCTTGTTGCCAAGACAGATGTTTCACTGTGGTCTGGAATGACTCTTCTACATCCACGTTTGCATATACTTATTGGCCTGCAGGGTGAAGACCAGTTTCAGAGTCAGGTCCCAGGCTCTGTGTGGTTTTTAGTTCCTGGTACGTGTTCTGTGATGCTCACAACAGATTTGTCTATCTGCATCTCTGCAGTGAGGACGCTGCATTTCAAAGCCTTCCACGGTACTTTGTGCATTGAAATCTTTTACTGAATGGTCATTTTACCAGGAAGTGCAGGGTGAGTGATTTGGACCAGAGCTCCTTCGGCAGCTAAGGAATATCCTTACATCCAGCTCATTCTATGGGAGGTTCAGCCAGATAGAACAACCTGGCCTTGCTTCTTTTTCTTGATATACAGTACAGAAAATAACTTTTTTTTTGAGCATCTGAAGAGCACTCTTCATATTTGGGTTAAAGGTCTCTCTAACTGCTGTGATACCTTCTCCTTTACGGTCCCAAATATGAAGCTTAGGTGCAGCTGAATCAAATAAATTATTTATAAGTCTTCTATGTAAATTGAAGCTGTAGTTTTGTTGTTTATTTCCCATTGCCTTCAAAAACCTTTAAACCTTCTAGGAAAACACTGACAACCTAGTTCAACTGAGTAGGGCTTTTTTCAGGCTGGCAGAAAATAAAAATCTTGATGGTAACTCTTTGTTGATGATGTGCTCGCAGAAAGATAGTGAACTGAAGCAGTTCAGATTTTGAGGTTAATGAAGCTCAATTAGTCTTCTGGAAATATTTTCTTTACTTTAGAATGAGAAAGATGAGCTCAAAATAGATCCTTTAATGAAAAACATTATCCTTAAGCCATATATCTAGACATGTGATTTACAAAAATAAAACATACACAGAATTGATGAGCTGAGGTATAGGATTTGTTAGCAAAAATAGCTGCTCTTCATTTGGATTGCCCGGTGTGCAGTTACTGTACTTCTGGGTTGGACCAGGTACTGGACCAGGGATTTGAAGCAGGACCATGTCACTGGTGTGGTTCAGGGAGCTCTGAGCAGGCCTCTCTGCCATTAGTGGTACATGCCCATAACTCTGCAATGAGCAGCAGAAACCCAACAAGAGGAGCTGCTCCATTGTACTACAGCCCGAATGACAGCCAACTAGTATTTGTTTTAATGTTAATGTGATGTATTTTAGTGTGATAACAGGTATATCCATTAATTGGCTTGAACAAACTGTTTGGATAAATGGATATAAGCATTTTATTTAAACGCAAGTTCCAAGTGTGGACTAAACGTCATACAGCCTGCCCAGTGTTGTCACTAGAATTGTAATTGTTTAAGTGGATTTTAAATCGGAATCATCAGATGAACAGGAAAGACTGAAGTTTTCCTTGTTCAGAAGCACTAACAGCACTAAACTATCAGCTTTCCCTGTTGGGATGTAGTTATTTGATTATTTTGTGCTTTGAAAAAAAAAAAAAATCCGTATGAGTTGTTCACTTGTGGCCACAGGTTCATGAACCCTCATGGTCTGTTGCGAGTTCATGGTCTTTGGGAACTTTGCTTATGTTTTCTCATAACAGAAAACTGAGCTTGGTGAGCAGGGGCAGTGCTGTGTGTTGAAGGAAGAAGCCAGCTGTGATGAGGTCTGGATATTCTTGATGTACAGATGCAGAGTTTGAGGTCCAAACTTGTGTTGTAAAGGGGATGTGGGTGAGGGCACCAACTAACCCTGTCTGCCCAGCCCTTATCTTCCTGCTCCATGTTCCTTGGGGATTCAAACATGCGTCTGATATTTGACCAGATCTTGTTTTAACCATGTTGGGGCCAAGTTAGACAAAGGTACTTCTGCAGTCCAGTGGATTTGAAATTCCTTACTGGGTCAACTTTTTGTCCATGTGCCAAATAAATCTAGAGGCTGACTTCTACTAAAGGCTAACTGGCTTGGGAGGATTTTAACAACACTGGCACAGCTTGGATTTGGAGTTCAGTACTAAGAAATATTTTAAGCCCTGTGTCAGATGTGTTTTGAGTAGGGATCCGTATTATATCACTTAACCTCTGTGCCTGGGCTAACATGAATCCTCTTCTTCATCTTTTATGGGCTTGAATTGTTATTTACAACAGGGGCCAAGCTGAGCATTTTTTTTCTTTTACATGCACTAATGGGTAATAAAGGAGGTGGGGGGAGTGAGCCCTGAGTAGTACTATGCCCAAGCCAGAGGGAAGAAGAGACTTTTCATCTTCTTTCAGATGTAAAAAGCAGATATTAATTTGGCTCTTTTATCTTACAGTTTCAGGGAATAACTGGAGGAAAAAAAAAGCCACTGCGCTACAGTTGCTTACCTTCTTTCTCTGGTATACATTGGACATGGTCCTTTAGCCTGCAGATAGGGAGTAGAGTGTTCAGTGAGACTCTAATACATGACTTCTGAAAAAGATAAAATCAGGCTCCATTTAGCGCTGCCTGGCCATCCTGTACTCAGCACTCATCATAACCAATGGAGTCTGTTGTACTTCAGCACAGGCTGGATCTTCAGCTTAGCTGGATCTATTGTAGCCTCTGTCAATTAATTCAGTTCCTGGGATTTAAGGTGGGATTTTTTTTATTTTTTTTTTCCTGTGAATGTGCATGAACTGTCAGTCTTCATGTAATTTCCTACAGGAGGACAGGCTGAGTTTAACTCCTCATTTCACCCAGAGCACATGGATATGACAATTACACCAAACTGCTTAGTCTGCTGTGCCATGCTAAGCACAAATAACTGCTTTTGGTGTAATAACTCGGCCAGCTAATTGCTGTGTAACCTGGACTCACAGTTGATAGGTTTGTTGTCGTACAGGTGAAGGTGACTGGGTGTGTGGCTGGGACACAGTGGGATGCACTGCTTATCCCACCGCCTGGTACTGCTCTCTTCTGGGGCGCTCTGGTTTGTAAGGTGGTGGTAATCTCCTTTTCTCCTTAGTTTTCCATCCTTTTCTGAGGTGAAGAGGTAAGTAGCTCACTTGCATTGTGCAGATGTGTATAGGTCAGTGGCATTCTGGGGGAGCTGAGGCTCTTCTCTGCTGTGTTGTCTTCCACCAGTTTTAGTTCTTAGTAACTATGTGAAGTGACAAAGTGCAACCACTGATATCCCTCTTGCTGGGCTCTCTGCCTTTGGTTCTTGCTCTTCATGTGTGCCGTTTCTTGAGCTCACAGCTGAAATGCTGTTCTGCATTTGTGCATGATTCCCATCCTTCTTAACAAGTGTCAATGTGTACTAGTTGAAGCAGAAAGCTTAAACATGCTGAAGTGGAAGAGACTTGAAATGTTTATACTCTTGTCTACAGAGGCAGTTTAAATAGGACCAGGATCTAGCGACGTGCTTCACTTAGAGCTGTACATTTTCAGCCGTAAGGGCTATGACTCTTGTCTGTTATTACAGACTGTCTGAAGAACTCTGGGCTGTCTCTAAGAGGAGTCCTCTGAGCTAGTGCCTCTGTGAGAGCTATGCTATCCAGAAATTGTGCAGTAATGAAGCAAGGGCGATTCAGTCTTGGAGACCTGTGAGGTGGGAGACCCTGCTGCCAACTGGATAAGCTGAGCTGTTTGGCTCGAGTGGTGTGCGACTGGTGAAACATCCAGCAGTCTGTTGAGCATGTCCTCCAAGAGGCTAAGAATAAAATAGAGGATTAGAAAGAAATCCAAGTGGTGTCTCATACAGATTTGTTGTGACTTTCATTTGCTGGGATTTACAAAGAAAAATGTAATTGGATTTCCAAGGAAGGCAGAGGATAAGGGAAACAAAGGAAGCCTGTCTGGGAGAATCTACTCAAGTAGATTGCAAGGGGATACTGGAGGTAGTTCAGGTGAAGACACAAGGGGGTTAGTTCTCTTTCAGGACTAGTTAAAAAGTCTTGACTCAGGATTTGGGACCCAGGAGGTAAGCATCATTCTAGGTGGGAATTATTGCTCTGGACCAGCTTAGACTTATCTCAGTGGAGAAGAAAACATCTTAAAAACTTTCTGAAGTGACTTGTGGCAGTGCTTCATTGGCAGGTTCTTAATTCAAAACACGCATGTTGGCATAGGTGATGACTTGCTCTTTCTCAAGGCAGACATGTTGACACAGTTTACCAAAAGCACTGAAAAGACTGGCTAAAATTGCAGCGACTCAGTGAAGGAAAACAAAGACAATGGCAACTGTGTGAAGCAAACAAGGTAAGAACAAGCACAGACTGATCCGCGTGAGGAATTTGGGCCTTGTCGGTGGCTGTCTGCCACTGGGGTGTGATGGTATGTGAGCAGACAGCTGCCCAGAATGGGCTCTGTTACTGCCTCAGAGCAGAGAGACAGGCTTTGGAGATGTGACCTGCTGACAGAGATGGCAACGTTGAATAGCTCTGAGCCTCGAAGCCCTCCTTTCCAGACTGAAAGTCCATCTTCTGCTGGGAATGTCCTCTGCCTCTTAGCTATGGTGGAGTCAATGGTGTAGGAAACTTCATGTTCCCAGGAGAGTGCAAGTACTTTATAGATGTAGGCTCTCCTAGGTTGAGTCTAAGCTACTGAGCAAGATAAGAGGAGGATGCCAATGACTTGCTAGGTAGTAGAAAATGAGGGTAGAGGTGAAATGGCAGATGTGATGAACCTGGAGGGGCCCGGGGCTTCTGAGGTGCCATTGCAGTGTGCTATGTCTTGCCCTGCGGAAGCAGCTCTCCGGAAGGATGACTAACAGTGGGGACCTAAAAATTCCATTTCTACAGACACAGCTGGTACCAAACCTTGGCTTGAAAGCATCTTTTTTGCAAGCTTCATTTATTCTTGGAATATGTTAAAAAAGGAGATCTCGGCTCCTAGTGTTTTCAAGTAGGCACGAGATCATCCATGCAAGTTTAACATCTTTGAAACGGAGCTGTGTTTTTTCAATGGAGCATCACAGAAGTACCAGGCTGTGCTCCAGCTGGAGTGGCAGTTTCCCTTAAGCTGCAATCCTCTTTTTATCTTCAGTCCTCACTCAAGCCTATCTGTAATATGTTGCTGTATTCTACAAAAATAGACTTGCTTCCTCCACTCTCAAGTATGATGAGTCTGCCAACAGCAGCATTGTTAGCTGGTTTGTAGTCCAGCTTTATTAAACCAAGGCGCTAATACCCTTTGATTTATCTGTTTGACTAAAGTGAAAGGCTTAAGACAGCAGGCTCCAAAGCTCTGCACTGGATTTGTTTGTAAATGTAGACACTTAATGGTGAAAAAAGGTATGCCATCGCTTCAGAGCGATGTATCTGAAGTATCTAAATCTGTGTCCTCAGCACTTTCACACTGTAATTGAGAGTTCAGGCAGGTTTGGCTGAGGAGGCTTGTTATCTTGGCAGGGGAGGGGGGGATTGTTTTCGCTGTCATGTGAAAGATTGAGTCCTAATTACCTAGTTGAACATTTGGTGTCATGCATGCTGAGTGACTGAATGCAGTGGCTGAAGATACAATTTTGCTTTTGGGGGTTCGTTGTAATTGCTTGGCCAGCAAAGTACCTGATCTTGTCACGCTTTGCTGCAGGGACACATTCAGGTCCTGGAGATCCCAATGTCTTTTCTGCAGCGTGGGAAGGAAATGAAAAGCTAAACAGCAAAACTGCTTGTTTCAAGCATTCCTGGGCTGTGCTGGCCGCTGCAGTATCCCAGCACCATCCCAGCAACGTGTTAGGTGACGTGAGTAACATCTGTCACGTGCTGTTTGTTCTTTCATCCTCTTCCCAGGGGTGAGTGCTGTGCAGTGGCCTTGTTTCCAATCTGCATGCCTCTACACATTTGTTAAAGACAGGAGGGTTACAGAAATGCATCTCCATCCATAGAGAAAGCTGCTCTCGGAACTGCAATGGATGTATTGAACATCAATGCTGTTTACTTGGAGAAGGATAATTTTGTGGCTACTGTTACTCTGGCAGAATTTGATTTTGATTTGGTATGTAGTGCAGAGGAGAATTAGGCCTGCTGGAAAAGGAGGGGTGTATAGTCAGGTTTATAGTTGAAGAGCTATTACAATAAGATTTGGGGGTGTGGGATATCCCTATCCCTTAGTGGGATAGGAAGATATTAAGGCAAATCCCCGCCAGGCTGGCAGGTTGCCTGGCAGCTGACCCTAGCCAGAAGGAGCACTGCCCTGGGGATTTAATTGGCTTGTTGCACCAGGGTGGCTGTCAGGCAAGATCGATCGCTGAGCTGGGGAGTTCAGCAGTTCATCACAAGTAAGATGATCACAGTATCGCAGCCCATGAAGGCGAGCTAACATGGCCTCGTCTGTGCTCCTGTCAGGACCTAAAGCCCTTCCTAGGAAGGGTGTCTTCAGAAGCAACCTTGAGCTTTTGGCCCCGTCAGCCTCTGAACAGCATGAGTAGAGATGGTGGCAGCAGGGACCAGGATTTCGCAGATGGAAATTACGCTTTAGTCGTGCTTTAGTCCAAGCATGACTGCCTTTGGCAAATAGAAGTGTGTCATTTAGGGATGGTCTGAGGCAATTCCTCTATGCTAAACTGAAGAAACTGTAACTGAAGCATACTGAGGTTGAAAAACTTGGGTCAGTGAGTAGCGTAAGCTGGGGAGGGGCCCAGCAAGGTAGTGCCCTCACCCCCAGGCTGTGGTCCTGCAGTATCTGAATGTGGCAGGGTGCTACCTGCTAAAACAGGGTCTGTTGCCTCAGACAAGGCGAGGTGATGAACTGGATCATGCTGTGAGCAGCAGGAGATGGGGTCAGAGACAGGGCTGGAGATACAGACAGTGTGGGTCCAGGAGCTTTGCCCAGGAGATGTGCTGGAGATGGGCACAAGCCTTTGTGTCACTCAGGGCAGGACTATCTGCCCTGCTTTGAGTGGACATCCTGGCCTGTGGGTGGAGGTCCCGGGTGGGGCAGGTCAGGGCAATGGGGGAGTGACACTGAAATGAACGGTCATCCATTTGAAGTTAACAGATCTCCACCAAGTGAGGAAGGTGGCTATCGCCAGTACTTATTTCGGTGTTAATTCTTTAGGAACAGGCTAATTGCCAAAGGTGCAGCATAGCACTGACATGCATGGGAATCTCTTTTGCAACTACAGTGATCTTTCAGTGCTAAAGATATTAAGTTTTTTGCTTTTTGTTTGTTTGGTTTTTTTTCCCCTGGGCTGTAACTTTATCTGAGCCTGTGCTACAAGTATTCATTTGGAAAGCTCAGGGATGAAATATAAAAGTAATGGCAAAACTAGGCTGTTTTAGTTAAAAAAAAAAAAGGCATAAAGGATGTGAAAGGGAAGTAATGACACCTGTCTTGCTGTACCGGGTCTGGATGGGATGGAGTTAATTTTCTTCACAGCAGCTTGCATGGTGCTGTGTTTTGGATTTGTGACTAATGCAGTGTTGATAGGACAGCAGCATTTTGGCTATTGCTGAACAGTGCTTGCACAGTGTCAAATATTTCTTTTTTTTTTCACTCTGTCAGCAAGTAGGCAGGGGTGGGTGAGAAATTGGGAGGGGAGACAGCCAGAACATTTGTCCTGAACCAACCAAAGAGGTATCCCATGCTGTATGATGTGGTCAGCAACAAAAGCTAAAGTAAAGTAGGAGGGAGGGAGGATGTTCATGGTTATGGCATTTGCCTTCCCAAGTAACTGTTACAAGCACTGAGGCTCTGTTTAGGTGGAAGCAGCTGAACGTCTGCCTCCTGACAGGGAGTAGGGGAAAATATCCCTTATTTTGTTTTCCTTGAGCATGCAGCATTTGCTTCACTTGTTAAGCTGTATCTCCATCGTAGAGCAGTCATAAATTGGTTGATGCTGGCAGGGACCATCTCAGGACAGGAGCTGCTTGTCAGGCTGCTGTGCAAGGCCATGAGAGATGTTTTCCCCAAACAGCTGTGCTAATTAGGCTGGTGCTAGGTTTCTTTCATTTCTTGGAAGATCTGTTCCCTTGGTAAAACAAGTTAAGCTGTGGAAGCATTTGAGCAATCATTTTGTGTGATTTTCTTAGGGTAAAACTCGCTTCCATAACATACAGCTTGAAATTTTGTGTATAAGAATCTATATAGTTCTTTATTGCTTGCTTTATACCACAGAAAAAATAGAGCCAGAGTTACCTGCTGTACATCCGTTCAGCTGTTTTCAGTTGCGCTAATGAACATCTACCAGAGTCTGACCTCAGATGCAAGCTAAATTCTTCTGTGCAAATGTTTGCTGTAAACAATGTCCTTGTTATCAGGGAAGTTAAAAAGAAGCATGCTTGTTATCCAAGGGAGTGAACATTTGCCAGAAGATAAACACACAGCAGTAGCTGCTTTCCATTCCTAGACTAAGAAAAAAGCCCTCACTGCTGTATCAAAACATGAGTTGTATTAGCTAGTGCATGTGAATTATTGGAGGCAGTGTGTATATAGGGAGTGTGTGTGTGGTTCTGAATTTAGAGTATACTGCTTCTAGCCTTTTAAAAACAAAAAACCACCACCACCAAAAAAACCCAACATCTTGGTTTGGTATGCTGTCCACAGCAACCAAGAGCATCCTGTATAATTCAAAATCCTTAGTTTAATGCAGCTGCAGTGAAGCCTTAACAACTGGAGGTGACAACTTTTTTCTGACCCAAAAAAAAAAAAAGGGAAAAGGAGAAGAGGTGAACAAAAAGGAATGAAAAAGGATAGGAAGGGTTCTCATAAAAGGGAGTTGATTATCAAAGTGATTCAAGGAGTGAAGAGTAAGAAGAGACCTTGCCTCATGGGAGAATTTGCATGGAGAGTGTAGTACTTGGGGGGCTGGCATTGCCACCTGGAAGGAAAGAGCAGCCCCAGAACTGGAAGGTTGAACCTGTTCATTTTTTCTTTTATTTAGAGAGGCAGGAATTGCTGCAGTGGCTGGACCAGCGTTAGACACTGGACAGTACCACGGAGACCTTTGTGGGGCACAGGACATCTGCCTGCAGCTCACATAATTGTAAATGATACCTCTGTGTCCTGCGGGTTTCTTGGAACATAAATGCCATGTTTACCCAGTTTCTAAACTGAAGGCTAGACCACACTTGTGGTCTTGTACCATAGAAGGATGGACTCATGTTTCAGTGCAAAGAAATCCCTTGATTTAAGCAGTTTTCATCAAAAATATAGGGAAAAATATATATACTTTCATGTACTTTTTTTTTTTTCTGAGCTTGGTATCAGTCAGTTCTTGCTTTGTAGACTATTTGGTGGAGAGGAAGGGGTCTGTGTGTGTTGAGACTTTACACTCAAGCAGCTAATTGGTCTGTTCTTGATGCTGCACTGGAAATGTATGAGACACAAAGTGTAATTTGAGTTGAAATTACTGAAGGTACTTCACAGCTGAACAGTGAAGCAGCTTGTTAACCATTTCAAGTCTTTGCTCAAATCAGAAACTCAAGACTGCGAGCACCAGCAGCCTCTGCTGTTCTGCCTTTTGCTTGCTAATGTCTGGTTGCATTTTTTTCGCTCGCAGGGAAAAGCAGCCTGGCAAATTAGAAACACTCAGTAGGCATTATGCTGCTCTTAATTATGAAGGAGCAGAGACGCTATTCACAACAGTAATAAGAAAACTACCAAAGCAAATACAGCAGACTGAAATGCCAAATTATGGTCTCAGCTCTTGAATGTAACTACATTTTAAAGTCAATACCATACACTGTAAGCTTGGGGGTCCATGCTTCCCTGAATAATCCCCTAGCTTTATCTAGTGCATGCAATCCCAGGATAAAAACAATGTTTTAAAGTGGGTTTGTACATGAGCTGGAAGCCAGGGGTATAGTTAGACTTTGTACTGAGATCTGGTGGCATGCTTCTGGATTTCTGTTCTCCCCCAAGGAGCATGTGAATTGCCTCTTTTGCACTAGACCTGTGCACAAGTGGATGCACACGTTGCTGTCACCGTGTGACTTTGGCTTTGTAAAATAGATATTTTGTGGCTTTAAATTGGTCCAGGCTCCTGGAGTTGCTCCTTGTCAGCCGGTTCATGCAGTTTACCAAGGTTCAGGGGGGGACTGCCCACAGGTTGCTCCTGAACTCTACCAGTGAGAGACCCAGGAGTCAATGAGAGTAATCACTACGTAATACCTCTGAATAAGCCATTTTGACCACATCTAAGATTTGTGCATGTTTGTTCTTCCTGTAGCACCTGTATTATTGCTTACTACGTGTTACTTAAAGCATAGCAGGTGTTGGAGCTTTTAACAAGGTCTTGGTGTGTGCTTGCTATTGTCTGTTGAGGGTTTTTCGGTTTATAGCACTAAAGTAGCCACTTTTATGATTTTCCCTGTACAATTATGGCACTGGCCAATTTTCTCATTCATTGATGTCTGCTCTGTTTTCATTTTGTGGCTGAGGTCCATAGCAGAGAGTATTGCCTGGACATAGTCCTGGAGTAAATTTATTTTCGTTACAACAGTGCCTGCTGGGATTTCTTAACATGAGGGCTCCACAGTGGAGTGTACTTTCTCTGTTAGTTATCTGTAATGGGACTTAAAGTATGACTGAAATAGGAGTTTAATTGCTAAAATGTCTCATGGCAAGCTGATGGGAGAACATGTGTTAGAATTGAGGTGCACATGTCCCTAGCACACAGCTGGGCACAGATGCCAGGACTTTTGAATGGGAAAACACAAAGCAGCTTGTTCTTATTTGAAAGCATTAACTCTGGTAATCCTGAATGCCTAGGTTGTCTTTCTGTAGGTACCAGGGTGTACGTATCACTACAGACACCTGTGGGTTTTTGGATGTGGTGCATCTAATCCAGGTGAACGGAAGCTGGCATGAGATGGTAGCTCGAATCCTGAAAAATGAGACTTGTCTTGAATCCAAGTGAAAAGGCAGATGTAGCTTGTTCATGTTTTAGTTGTCAGAATATACACCCATATATTTCTGGGTTGTCTATGAAAAGGAACTTGAAAAGCAGTGGAAAGAATGCAGTAAAGCAAGCTGACAACAGCAGCTAACTTTGCTGCCTGTCTAGTCCTTACAATTCCAGGAAATGTTTGCAAGTTTATATCTAGCTGCTATCAGGGAACCTGTGTGCAGGCTCATTTAATTGAGACGAAATTTTTTGTTGGGTTTCATTTGGAATGGCATGCATTTTGTGTGCACTTAGCAGCTCAGCTGATTAGGGCTCTGGACTGTTTTGTGCTGATGTGCAAGGCTTCCTTTGTCAGAGAGGGGAGCTCTGCACCCAGCTATGTGTGAGAGGATTCCCTCTGGTAAAAAAGAGCCTTATTTTTAGAATTGGAAACACTATTTTGCTCGAGTATGGTCCATCTTTGAGATTCCCAAACTCTCTCAGAAGGTAACTATACACCTACTTAATTCCTACTAAGCTGACCAGGAATGCTGATTTAGAAAGACTGAATTCAGCAGTATCTCATGATGGGTGGATGAAAATGTCTTTGCCTCTGATTACACTGGGTCAGTTTACTCTATTTTGCGCAACTGAAACAACCCGTAATGTTGGGTGTAGGCTTCTGGCTCTGATGTCTGGTTTCATTTTTATCTCAGACCATTAGGCTCCTAGCGCGAGGAGCCATAACATCGTTTTCAAAGAAAGTAGGTGCGACTGGCATCTGGTTTCTGTTTTGTCTGCTGATAACATCATACAATTGGGTTTTTAAAAAACTCCTAAGAAAGTAATATGGCTGTGTGTGCTTAAATTTTCTTCCTCTTTTTGGGCAGAGGGAATAATAAAAACATGGCTGAAAATCCCTTGCCACATGAAACAAAGCTCTGCAGACATCTTTTGCCCTTCAGAAATGGAAGTGGGCTGGAAAGTGTCTAGTTTGATTCGAAGGGAGAGCACTAAACAGGAACACATGATTATTAAGCATCTTTCCATGTATTTTTTTCCCCTGCTTAGTTATTGCTATCACTATTCTACAAACATGGAAATTCCCTCATAATGAAGAAGTTCAGATGGGGGGCAGCTGTCAAACTATTTGTGCTTTGGAAAAGCATCTCTATCAGGGCCCTTGTTGGACTACCTCTGAAAGTACCTTGTTGTGTTTTCAGTCTTATGTATGACCATAAGGTCTGGTTTTTTTAAGAAGCACTTTCTTGTGGGGTAAAGTGGGAGAATTAAAGGGACTGAATAATAGCTCCGTAGGGACACAGAGCATTTATTGCTCCAGCCACAGCTCCCTGTGGGACAAAGGTAAACCTTGCTTCAGCCTGAGTTTTCTACAGGGTGGGGGGAAACAAACAAAAACCAAAAAATAAAAGAAAAACACCCCATACTTTTTGGCACTTGTATGTCTTACGTTGCCTTTTTTTCCCAGTTTGGAGGGTGTGTTCGTCATTGCCACTCCTAGTTCAGCGTGAATGGTTTTGTGCAGCTCTTACAGCAGACCGTGTTGTGTTAAGAAATATGAATCTCCCAGGCCCTTGCAAGTGTGTGAGCTGCTGGTCTCTCAGGTGGAGCAAGTTGTGGAACCCAACTGCTTCTCTTATCTGGCCCACCGGGCAGGTCTCCCAAAACCTCTCTGGAGTAGCTTCTGAGCTGAAAGAGGTGGAACCCAAGGAGTTGCTGCAAGCAAATGAACTGCTCTGCGTTTAGCCCGTTTCCTTCTCTTCTCCTTTGCCTAACCTCCGAAATACGGGCATGCCACCATGCTGGATGTGACATAATGCGGCAGGGCCAGTGCTTGCCTGGGACTGGACACGGGAGCTCCTGTCTGGAAGGGCTCGGTGGGACTGGTCTCATATGCAGCTCTTATTTTCCCTCGGTGGCTCCCCAGCTGGGAGGAAAAGACTGTTTTTCTGCTGACATAACGTCTGTGTCGTGTCACACTCGTCAGCTGTTAGCTCCACTGCTGGTTCATATATTTAAGCTCATGTTTTGATTTCCTAAAAGCAAGTGGAGCAGTTGAGAGTGGCAGTGTAGTATTGCTAGATGTATGTTTGCTGTAGCAGGTTTTACAGAAAACGCTGTTGCTTAGTTGTCTGTGATTGAAGAAATGCTTTTCTTGTTTTCCATGGGTGATTTCTGGTAGCATTTCTGCCGGCAACTTGGATTAAAGTTGATCGCTTGGCCAGCAATCCTGTTTTCAGCTATTTTAGGTAGCCATGCAAGTGCTACACTGCACAGCAAATTCAAGCAGGTCCTGACTGAGTTGCTTCTCGTTCTTGTGCACGACAGAGACCCCCAGAAAGATCAGTCCCATACGTACATGCTGTGTCTGGTCAGATGTCCCTGAAGCCAACTCCTTCCTGCATGAACTTTCTGCTTTGACTTTTTATTTTTCCTTGGTAATTTCTGAACTTGCAAAACATATGTTCAAACAGTTTTGGCCTTAGATATCCTGTTATAAAGGTATAATTATCTATACAGAGAGAACGTATGTTGATTTTCATTAAAGTAATACAAGAAACCTGCATCTTGGATGTGAGGGAACACCTTTCTGTTTGGGTCAAACTTACTGTCTCTTTTCTCCAACGAAGTGCTGTAAGCTAGGGAGAAGACTTTCAATAACTGGGAAAAGATTCTTCTAGGAGCAAATATGCCACAGGATGAAAATAGCTATCATTAATATTGCAAATGCATTTTTTGCCAGAGGGTGGCAGTGTGAAAGGGTTTGCGTTTACTATCTGGGAAGGGGAAATGCCTTTTGTCTCAGCTGGGGAAAAAAATAGCCATCTGCTTCACAGGAGACTTAGTATGTGTACCCAAACAGCTCCAGCTTCAGCCAAATCAGATGTCAAACAAATCAGAAAAATAAGGTTTGGGGTTTATGGGTTAAATTGAATTGAGCTTAAAGGCTGCCAAACCAATGACCTTCCCTGACACGCTGTGCTATCTTTGAAGGTAAAATAATCCACTGAAAAAAAATAGTTTTTATTAAAATACAAAGTGTATGTGTTAAAATGTAGGGGGAGAGGTGAATGTACGTAAGACGATCAAGCTTTTGGAACTATAACTATAAAGCACTTAAATAACAGTCTTCAGAAGAGTTCAACTAGCAAATCTGTGGTCCTCTTGTTGTAGTAATGCATAAGGAAGTAAAAATGCAAAATATGTATTTTTCTCTTTAAATGTTTCCCATCAGGTTGTGTTGGTACAACTTTTAGAATACTTATTGAAATTTTTGTTGCTTGCTTCTCCGTTCAGCTTGTAGAGCTGGTGTAAGTCTAGGCAAGAGACACTGAAATATGTATTCAGTCTGCTCTTATTACCAAATAGTGTTTTTATTCTGTCTATAAGGCATTGATCTAGTACTTAATACGTGCGGTACAAAGAAACCCAGCCAGTTTTCTTACAGCAAAGATGGAACTGGACTCCAGTAGGAGCTCCAGCTGTTGGCCAGTCCCCTGTTACTCTCTCTTACATGGGCCCAGGGAAAATCTGGATCACCAGACTCTGAAGATTGGATGTTTGGCTGCTCCTGATGAGGCTGCTCACTGCACTTAAGACCTATTGGTACCATCAGAATCCTGCTGGTTTGTAGTGTGCAGATCTCTGTGGTTCTGCACTTGGACAACCACTTCCTTCTGATAATATATTTTCCCTCTCTTCCCCCCCCCATGCTGATGCTCCCCAAGCTTGTAACAATGGGAAAGGTTTTCACAGATAAATATTGATTAGGCAATGAAGTCCTGGTTTCTGAGTTTCTGCATTCAAGCAAGGTTCTCAGCATCACTTGGAAAATGAAGGACAAGATGTAACAGGCAGCTTTTCTGTTGCTTATGCAGGTCTGCATCCCAATTTAATGAAATCTGAGATTTCTCAGAGCTTAACTGTGTTTTGGCACTAGATAGCCTTTGGAAGGCAAAGCTCCTCAGCTGAAGATGCTTTTGAGTTGTTTATCTACTATAGCCAGGATTCTCAGCCGTGGATAATTGTTGCAGAAATAAATCCAGGTTTACTGAGTGAATTTGGCATCTGCCAGCTGAGTCCTGGCCTGAAGCTGGCTTCCTTGTCTACCTTCTCATCTGATCTTTAGCTGGTCATCTCTTATAATTGGATCAAACAGCTAGAATACAAAAAATACAGAGCTGAGACAAAATTCCAGCCTGATAATAGATCACATAAACCTCTGCTCAAGCACTGATGGTTTGCTGTGTATCTTCTGCCAAGTTTATTGTGTAGGGGACTTGTGATGCTTTCCATGTGAGGTATTGCTCAGCTCAATGCCTGCAGATGAGACACCTTAAAAGCAACAGTAAGCTTTCTCAGAACTCAGCTGGGCTTTGTGCTCATAAATAAAACATTTCCCTCCTTGTTTTATTTATGCATGTTGTGTGCTGAGACACGAGTGGCGACAGAAGTAAAATCAGAAGACTGTTCTGTGAAATAAAAATAGGTTTTGTTTCTATGGCTGTCAAGTGTTCGGTGTCCATGCTGGACTGGAATTATGCACTCCTTGTTGCAGAAAATCTCTGCACGCAGGGCTGTGCAAGAAGTGGGATGTAATGCTGTTGCCTTATGACAGACTGACCAGTTCAGGTCAGGCTTCATTGGTTTCGAGTCTCTTGTGGATTGAGCTTTCTGCTGTCACTTGGGCCGTATTTTCCATCCTTTCTCTTGCACGTGGCCCCTGGGGTCCACTGAAAGATGCCCAGAGGCCGCTGGGATGCTGGTGGGGCTGGGCTGAGAAGCTGCTTTTCTGGACAGGGGCACTGCCATTCATTCCCTATGCTGGAGATTGTGTCCCCACTCCTCCATCCTATTGTTTTGTATTTTTAAAGTTGTTTTTATTTTTATTTTTAGAGTACAGCTTGACTGAAAATCCAAATTACAATTAACTTACTGCTCAGCCGTTCTGATGTTCCTGTAGAACAGCTCCTTAAATGTATACATGCATTATGTTCAGGACACATGCAAGGCTTTAAAAAAAACAAACAAACAAAAACCAAAAACACACCCCCCCCACCCAAAAAAAAAAAAAAAAAAAACAAAAAAAAACCAAACCCCCCCCCCCCCCCCCAAACTAAATGAAAAAAACCCAAACAAACAAAATAACAATCATAAACACACACAAAACAAAAACAAGCAAAAAACCACACAAAAAACCAAACACACAACCCCAAAACAACAATAATGAAAACCACAAACAGAGCAAAATAAATAAAAACAAACCAACCAAACAAGGAAACAAACCCCACAGCAGGCTGTGTTTTTGAGTGATGCTGCTCGTCGAAGCTGCTACATGTTTGTGAAGATCAGTTTAACCATCTGTAAATGTATGTACGTGCAGATTTCCACACCAGGAATTTCTATCATGTATTCTCTATCTATACTGTAACTGCAGTCACTAATTATTCAGGTAATGTAAGCACAGCAGCAGGTTTCCCTGAATGGTGGTTGTTGTGGTAGGTAACTGTTGACTATCAGCGTCTGGCTTCTCTTCTTACTTGTGGGACATCTAGTGGCAAAAAGAAGACTGGATCTTCGAAATTGAAATGGCATTTAGAAAAGTTTTCCCTGTTTAAAACAACAACAACAAACCCCAAAACTGAAACCGCTTTTTTTGTTGTTTTTTTTTTTTT
>VWYH01006912.1:600885-722094 GCA_013399365.1 Pampusana beccarii
GTTAGTTTATAAGGTTGAAAGAATTGCATGGGTTTCAAGTATTGACATTTGAAAACACTTCTGGGCCTAAGTCACAAGAGCAGTTTGTGTGGAAGCAGCAAGGACAAACTTCAACTTGCTTTTGTTGGCATTTTTGAGAGATAGCTTCAACACTTGCTGAATCAGTTTTACCTGAATAAGATTGTTCTCAGTTCCCGCTTAGCTCTGTCTCATTTATGACCCCCAATTGCTCCTTCCAGAAGCTGTTTTTAGCTTTTATTATACATTGGTAGTGTTCATCTCTTTGGTAAATCCTGCTGTTGGCCATAAGGGTCTAAGAGCAGATGTGGGGCTCCTCAGCATCTGGAGCAGCCTCCAGCCCAGCTGTAAGCATTGTTGGAATGCAGATGAGCAGCAAAATAGGAGCACAGAAAGCTCTTCTGTTCACAAGTCTTGCTATACCTGCACAATACTCAAGTGTATTGCTGGGATAACCTGTGCTGGAAATGTTTTGCAGAAAGAAGCTCAGGCTTGTCTCTGGTGTGCCATGGGATGGATGGTACAGCTCCTTTTTCTGTTCCCATTCCCTCTCTCCAGGCCAGGGAGAGGTGTAGTGCGGTCCAAATAAGGGATCCAAGAGGTGCACTCTGTTATAAAAGACAGCAGCCCTGGTTTGTTGGGTGTCATTTGGCTGATTCACTTCTTTCCTTTCTTTCCTGTGACTCTGTTAGAATAATTGTGGAAACAGTTGAGTGTTCTTCTTCCCCCACTTTTTTTTTTTTTTTTTTTTTCTTTTTTTTTTTTTTTTTTTTTCTTTTTTTTTTTTTTTTTTTTTACTAAAATACCTCTTTACTCTTCTTGGTGAAGCCCATGCAAACCATCTTCTTTGAAGTTAGAAGGGCTAATCTGAACTTCCACAACAGCATCAGATATTTTATAGCAGAATCAGACCTGTAGAACAATGTAGCTGCCTTTAAATCTCTGCTTTAATGGTGTGGTTTTTATCACCTTTCTAGTACATTACCTGTTTGAGGGTTTTTCTTTTTTTCCATTATGTTCTGTAGCTTTCAGTGCACAGAATCCATTTAGAAAGTAAATTGATATCCCTCTGACCCTAAGTTTTGGGGGTTTATGTAACAGGGTCCTAATGGAAAGCTTAGCTGAACATTCTCGGAGCGTTTCTGTGCTTTATCAGTAGGTTTCTACATTTCAAATTCTGAAGAAGGTCATGGCTCTTCCCCTTGCGAAGCGCATATGCCGTGTAACACTATGGAACGTGGGCTGATGTACACTTAGATGCTGGGCAGCTTCTTCAGAGAGGATGGAAGACCTGGGAGCCCAATGAAGCTGTCTTCTGGCCTGGCTCCAGTAGGTGTTTAAGCACCACACAGCACCACACACTCAGTCCTTCTTACCCCAGCAGGACGGGGAACAAAATAGGAAAAGGAAGATACTCCCCTTGCATTTTATTGCTGAGCATGATGTTGTGTGGCATGGAATATCCTTTGGGTCAGTTTGGGCCAGTTGTCCTGGTTGTCTCCTCCCAATTTCTTGTGCATGTTTGCTACTTACTGGGGGAGCAGAGCTGGAAAAAGAAAAAGCCTTGGCGCTGTGCAAGCAACACCCAAAACACTGGTGTAGTCACAAATTCTAAAGACAGCAGCGTACGGGGTACTGTGGAGAAAATGAACTCTGTCCCAGTCAGGCCCAGT
This sequence comes from Pampusana beccarii, assembly GCA_013399365.1. Classification (NCBI taxonomy): domain Eukaryota; kingdom Metazoa; phylum Chordata; class Aves; order Columbiformes; family Columbidae; genus Pampusana; species Pampusana beccarii. The sequence continues at coordinate 602,577 of VWYH01006912.1, forward strand.
CCAGGCTCTAAAGTGATCCAGCCACTCCAGTTCAGCAGAACTGGGTTTACTGGTTGCTAAGCTGTGCGGGAAGGAGGTGGGAAGTGCTGGAGCTGTGCAAGGCAGGATGTCCATGTGTGAAGCTGTCTGTCTCCAGCTTGATATTCAAGGGTATTTTCTACCCAAGAGAAGTTGGAGCGACAATTAATTCGGTTTCTGTTACAGGAGCTGAGCTTGTTTGAGGGGAAAGGGAAGGAGCTGTGTGTAGGACAGAGGTGTTGTGCCTGGGAGATGATGGCTTGTAGGAGCAGGAGTGGCTGAGGTCTGGTGGCAGCAGTTCTAGTGGCTGCTGTTTGGTCTACTGAATCCTCTTCAAAAAGGGAGTCTGGTCTCACGACACCTTGTGTTGCTGGTGTGTCGCTGTCGCTTATGCAGCTGATACGCTTGTGCCTCACGTTTGTGCAAGACTGTAAAGATGCAGGGAGGAGAAAGCGATGAGATGGAGGCTGCAGCAGGTACATTGCATGTTTTGTTACTTGATTAGAGAAGAATAATCAATAACTGAAGTGACCTCCTTGGGTGAGAGCGGTAACTGAGATGACTTGGATGGTTTTTACCACGAAACTTAAGCGAATGTTTCTGAACTAGAACCTCAAAGGTCGAGTTCTTCAATTTTGTCATATTAATTGGGCTGGTTTTGCCAGCTGTCCATGTGACGGGATATCACACAAAAACATCTGGAATGCAGGGTAAGGTGACTTGTCCTTACACAACTTTTGCTACCGGTGGATGTAAGTGTTGTACATACTGTGAGGCTGTTATGTGCACAAGCCTGCTGAGCTCAGGGAAACCTCTGGGCTAGATTAGATTAGATTAGATTTATTTTGGCTGCAGCAACAGTGCTGCTGGGAATCTGGAACTGGAAAGGGAATTTCTGTGACTGACAGCAAGAGAAGGGAGCGGAGTGGTGTGCATGGAGAGGAGCTGGGTAGAAAAAAGGTCAGCCCAGCTGCCATTGTGCTGAAAACTTGCTTTCGAGATGGGCTGGATTTTCAGAAACCAAGTGTTAAATGGGTCTCTTCGCTATTTAACCTCGCTGTCCATGTGATGGAAAATTACTGCCCTCATGTACTTTTTGTCCTGTTGTAATGCTAAATACTCCGAGAGAGATGCTTATCTATGCTGTTAATGTGTAGTAATGGGATTGCTATTTTAAAAATCGATACAAATATCACACTAAAAAAGAAAGGCGTATAGATTAGTCTGTCGAGCTGTTTTAATAGATCTGTCTGACATTTGAGGCACTTTCCCCAGAAGTACTTTTTCAGTTTCAAATTACTTTTTAAATGTTACTGGTTGCAGATTTCAGGCTAGCTAATACAAGTTGTTAGTGTGAAAACCTCTCTCTGCCGTTTCAGAGAAGCTGGAAATCATAAATGTTTTCATTATTTTTTCAATTGATCAAGAATGTATTCTCTCGCAAATTAGGGAGTGGCAGCTCCAAACACATGCTTTATTTTTGTGGTTTCAGCTATCTGGTAGACTGGAGAAGCTGGAGAGCTGAAGATGATGTTAAAGTTTAGAACAGAGTTTTCTGATACTGCCTCTTGCCCTGCAAAAAGCTGAGTGATCCTGAATTGATTGAGAGTCTTTTTGAGAGGCAAAAAAATTGCTAGCAGGTGGCATACACATTTATAATCTACATATTTGAAGTTGTCTTTAACATCCTTTTGATGTTGTAACAGTATCTATACCTTTCTTATTTCTTTCCACAGCTCTGTGTAGAATGTCTCAATGGTCCTAGTGTGTCGCTGTACTCACAGCTTTTCTTTTTCTGTGATTCCTGAATGCCTGTTAGTTATCAATAATTGCAGTTGTTCATCAGATTCAGGGCCATCTCTTTGGGGTGCGTGTGTTCTGGTGAGAGTCTGAGACCAAAAAGAGTTACCAGTGCTAATAGCTTGAAAACTTGCAAATCTTTGAAGAATTACTGCTATTATTTTTTTTGCTCCAAGGCTTAGCACTGCTTAGAGAAGTACAAGCCTTCCTCTGTTCAGGGGTTGGTTCAGGGATATGTTTGATTTGACTCCATCTTAACATCCACTGCAGTTTCCACTTTGCAAACAGGGAGGAACTAGGACAATTAATCCCTTGCCTGTGGAGTCCACAGCATCAGTGGCAGGCAAGTACGTAAATGGAGGGAAGAAGGGAATAAAGGTGATAGTTTTGTTGCAGCTGTGTGGTTCTTCACGCCTTTGGAGATTCTCCATTATGAGACTGGATAGAAGGTTTTGCTTGTTTATGATCACCTTCGTCCTGTACCAGGTAGAAATAAATTTCGCTAGGGATTGCTAATCTTGTTGGTGCCTTGGTGGATTAGGATGCTCCAGTGAAAGACTGGGTGATTGCTACGCTTTGATACATCTAGCAGTTTTTGTGATGCTCTCAGTTACCTTTGGAGGTTGAATAAATGGAGCTATCCTGCTATTTTATGTGCTTAGATTATTTTCATCTATGCAACATATCAGGATGTTTTGTCCTTAATATTCAGCATTTTGTGGAGGGTTGCTATAAACTCTGGTTATCACAGGATCTGTGTGGAATCACTAGCTGGTCTAGGCTTTTGCAAATAATCTCTAGTGGCCAATTATATGCTTTATTTTAAAGCCTTTACAGCACAAGGCTCTTGGCATGAGGCAGATAAAGACTCCACTAACACTTTGAGAACCTTGAACTTCAATCAGTGTAGAACTGGATGTTCAAACTTTGTGTAGTGGCGGTGAGAATTGTAAAGCTCGGGTGTTCCATAAACGTAGTGAAACAGCCAAAGAATAGATTTGGCTGTAGGTGTCTGCAGGGCAGTGAGGGTGAGACACCTGGGAGAAATGGCAGGAATCCATTGAGCCTTGGAAAATTTGGCACTCTTTGAAAGACTGACAATTGTAAAGAAGGGCCCCTTCTAATAGCCTTACTCTTATTCAGGAATAATTGTCTAAAATTAGTCCAGACCTGATATTATTTAACATCTCCATTCTTGATTTTTGCTATGTGTTAGGAAGCACAGCAATTTCTGCAGAATTCGGTAAATACCCACTTAAAATATCTCTTTGGTTTAAGAGCCCAGGAAACTTCAGCCTTTCCCTATCTATGTTTTAAAGTTTTAATTCACAGACTTATTATATGGTTTAATGACCCGGAAGGTAAATTTAAATCAGATGACTTATTTACCTACAGGCCAAGTCTGCCCTCAGGCAGACCAAGACCAAGCCAAGGTCTTAATGCTTGGTGTTGCAAGTAGGGAGGTTAGTACCAGGAAACTTCTTTCCCCCATATTTTGTGGTTTTATTTCTAGTCCGTTCTCCAACAGTTTTCTGACCAGTCTCACTCATGCTGGTCCCTCCCAGTAGCTGTTTTTTGGGGCAGGTGCCATTCCTGCCTTGTGCTGATCTTGCTGGAAGTGGTGCTTGTGGTTTCTGGCCAGCCCCTTGGTTAGTGGGACTGATGAGGTTTGTTTCTTGTCGCTGTCTCCATGGTGGTTTTGTCAGGTCTGTATCTGTCTATTTTGTTTCTGGTTTCCCCTTTTTTCTTTTGGTTTCCCATTGACAGGGTCCCCAGTCAGATAACCTGGCTGGATTAAACATTCTCACCCTCTGACATGCCCATATTAATTGGTCCCGTCTGTCACTCTCACAGTGCTGCTGCTAATTCTCTCTCTCCCTTGTCATTCCTAGGTTAAAGCCTTCTTTACCAATTCCCCCACTCTACTGCAAAAATACCTTTGCCTTAGGGGTGGATCCTGTCTCTCCCACACAGAAGCTCATGTGCAAATAGTATCCCATGGTCATAGATACCAAAACCAATGCCAGCTCAGCAACCAGTCGTTGACCTGCGTATTGGAGCGCTCTCATCAGTTCTTCATGTGGCCCAGATCTGTGGCTTGAAGGCACATTTGGCCCCTCTTCAACTCTGAGGGTGGTGAACCTTCTGTGTTGAAGTCTCTTCTAGATGTAGAAGTAACTACAATGATAAGAAACATCAGGAGAGCAACAAAGTGAAATGCATTGCGTATGAGAACATAGATGACAGTGTTTTGTTTAGTTTTTTGTTTGGTTGGTTTTTCTTAAACTGTGAGTGTATCTTCCTTCTCTCAGCCCTTTTGATTGCCCTGAGATGATGCCTTCTTCAGTATTGTGGCTGTATTTTGAAACTGCTTTCTTCAGGGAATGCTTCCAGCTGGGACCAAGGTTGACAGCAGCACAGAAGCCAGAGAACTGCTCCCAGCTTCACTGTGGGTTTGAGATGGACCGGGATGGATACAGCACAGAATAAATATATCAGGCTTAAACCTACTTGCTGTTAGGAGCAAACTTCTGGTCCTGGGACTTTGAGTGATCTTTCACTTTGTGAATATAGTGTGTTGGAGAAAAAATGAGTGAATGCTTTGTGCTGGTGACTTGCTGAAGATGTACTGGAAGAAAGGCAACTGTGATCAGACTGGGAGAAAATAGAAACCCAAACAGAAATGTGTACTCTGTATGCAATACCAGTGCATTCTAGGGAGACATTTATTATCGTTCAGACCAGGGAGAGTAAGAGGGATGTTTCTGGTCCCCTTTTTTGCTGGTTGTGACTGCAGCTAGAGATGGTGGTTTTGGTGAAAGCGATGCTTTGCATTCTTCGCCACGCCTGCACGTGAAGTCCAGGGGATGTCTCGGAAGCAGCAATGTCTGTAGAAGCTCTCCAGAAGTGTAAATACAGACCGGTTTGTGTACTTTGTGCTTCACCTTAGGCTTATGCTGTTCTTCTCCTTGAAGTCTGTCAAAGCCACCCACCTCCCCAGACACCAAGACCTTGATGGTCTTGGGAAAACAATGAAATGTATAAGTGAGTGCATCAATTTCATGGTTTACTCTAAATTGCTTGTTTTTCATTATCATGCTGCATGATGGACATAAAATGAAATTTATAAGCTACAGCTATAAAGCACTGACTGCTTAGTGTTTTTAAGTACATAAGCTTGACAGCAGCAGCTGATTAATAATGAATTAAAATAATGGTCAATGAAAGAAATATACCTTTTCTAATCTATTAGTACTTGGAAGTTTCTTCATACATTTTCCATGAGTCTTTTCCTTGTAGGACTCTGAGAAAGTATATTTAGTGTTTACTTGGTTTCAACTGTGGTTTTTAGCGGATATTGACTGAAACAGCATCTTAATCAGACTGACCTCAGGGGATATTTTTCCATTGACTGTATCTCTTCCTCTTCACCTCTCCCTGTGTGCTGAAATTCTTGTCAGAGCTGCCAGCTCTGTCTGTTGAGATTTCCTTTAGTGCTTCTTATTTTAAGACTCTTCTTAGCTCAAAACTTTTCTGAACATTGCCCTCTTGGTGGGCAGTTCTTGCTGACTTTGACCTGAGCTCCGTTTTCATGGAAGCAGTTTCCTACCGTCCTCTTACTTTTCTTAAACTGGCTTTCCAGCAGCACTTGAGCTGAGAATAAAATACTGAGTGATGCAAAGCATTTTAGGGGGCTCAAGGGATCAGGTCTTCTGTGTGAAGACCATTCAAATGGGACAATTCAGTCAGGTTTTCCCACCTCAAACCTGCAGTGTGGCTGTTCTTTTTTTCCTGTGGTCTTGGCAAGAGTTCTTGCATCCTGTTTTGTCTTCTCTGCGTTCCCTGCCGCTTCTTTTATTCCCCTGACTTCCTATTTCAGCAAGTTTGTTTAATCCAGCTTTTTTATTGCAGAACAAAGGTGTGCTTGGCATCTCATCACTATGTTGCTTTTAGAAAACAAGTTTTTCAGAGTGATCTGGGGCGAGTGGCACAACTGATTTGAGATGCTCGTAGCTCTGAAATCCAGTTCCTTAAGCAAAAGGCTGCTGTAGATACAAGGTGTGGTGCTTCCTAAAACAGGAGCTCACTAATGCAAAGCAGGTGTAAAGAGCAGTTTGTCAAGTCATCCCTTTCGTCCCTTTCCTGGTTTGACTTGGGAAACGTGCAGGGCTCAGCAGGCTGAATGGGGAGTTCATCTGATTTTTTAAAATTTTGCCATTTATCAGGGTCTGCTCGAGTCACCGTATTGTAACTAGAGCTACTTGCAAGTGAGGTGTCAGCATGCAATGTCCTCTTGTCACAGGTGGAGTGTGTGATGCTGTGGTGAGGCTGTTGCAGTGCACAGGTGGCTTATGTCTGTGGTTACATAGGAAACCTTAATGGGTGTCTGCCAGCATCTAAGAAATGAGTTTCTCTGCCTTAGAGAGCTTAATGTTGTTCTCTTTCTCTCCTGTGCATATCAGCCTCAGGTTAACTATAAATCCAGCTTCTTGCTCGCGTTGTGTCTCCAGTTATTGGAATCCTAGAGCATCCTGGGACAGGTTACAGCTTCGCACAAAATGTATCATGGAATTGCGTTATTATACAGAAGGGCTTGAGACGGATGCAAGTTAGAGTTCCTCCAGACAGTGCCTTAATTGAATAAAAATGAATAAGAAACACCAGAGGGTCTCTGACAGTCCCAGTTGTTCTTTCACAACTGCTGTGTTTGCACCAGTGCTCTTTCCAACAGGCACTGCAGACCGGTGAGTGAATTTAGCCTGTGCCTGCCTCTCTTCTGTGCTGTTGGGTTTAGACAAAATGAACCCAGACTTCTCAGAGATGTGCAGGGATAGGGCGATGGACACAAGCTGGAACGAAGGAAACAGCAAGCAGATAGTAGAAAAAAAAAGTTGTCGGTCTGAGAGTGGTCAAACACAAGGAAAAAGGTCTTGAGAGTCTGGGAGTTTATGTTCTTTGAGATGTTGAGCCACTTGTAGTTGTGTTCTGATTTACCTGGACCTCTAGAGGTACCTTCCCACCTATATGAATTGGGTGCTATGATTTCCATGGATTAAAGGCATTTCACTCAAGGCGATGTATTTGGATATTTGATTAAGTGTACCTTTTATGAGTGGGTTAATCAAATGCCTATTACTATATTATTATCTGCATAGTGGTGTGAAATTCGAATAGATGCACAAGGTTTGCACCTGACAGCCAGGTTCCAGAGGGCAGAGACTGAAATAGTCACAAGCATGTGTGCATTTCAACTGAATACGATTAGATGGCTTTGACAGCATTTCTTAGTAATACATCTCTGTAAAAGCAGATGTGCTTCTCCACTGGAGCGGTTTATTTTGATTAAATTAAAATTTGTGGAAGCTTTTTCTTTGGTGTTACCGCTTGTCCTTGTACCATATAGCTTTGATTTATGGATATGATTTCAGCGCATGCAAAAGAAACAAATAATATGCATGAAACCCCCTCAAAACTGAAAACTATATTGTTTAGCATGTCTTGGTTATGAACTTTACAACAGTGAACGCTACCACCGATTACTAAGGATAATTTTCTGAATCTTGCAACAATGTTACAATGAGCTTTAAAAAAATTAGTGACCTTTATATTTTCCTTAAACATTCTGGGTATATTCAAATATGCTTTATTATTCAAGCATGTACTTCCTTTTAAAGAAAGTTGTTTTGAGTAAGTTCAGTTTTAATGCAGATATGAAAAGAATTATTGCTACTTCCAGGTTTTTGGGTTTTAGTTTTGAAAGCTTTCATTGCTGAGTCTGTATCTTAAAGAACTTCTTTGTGAGTGCAGCAGACTTCCTGTGGTTGTCATCAGCTGGATTATTCTAGATTAATGCCCTGTTTTATTTTGATCCTAGTTAAACTGAAAGAAATCTATGTAGCTGTAGCAAAGCTTGTGAGCATACTGCATTGAAACTGGTGGGAGCGAGCCTTCAGCTTCATGTGTTTGAAGTTAGGGGGTCGTTTGGGTTGGTTTTGGGTTTGTTTTTTTATTTTTTTAGCTGATCTGAAGTGTCTTAGGCTTTTTCTCATCTCTCCGCTCTTTTATTTTTGAAGCTTGATGTATACTTTCTCAGAACATTTCCATCAAATTAAGTGCATAAAGGCCTGAGGTGCACAATGGCTACTCACTCTGAACATTCGTAAGCTGAAAATTACATAATTATTTTGGATGTATTTTATTTTTAAGGCTTTTACAGAAAAGATCTGAAAGTGTTCTGTTCATACCTATTAATATTTCACACCAAAATGCACTTTTAAAGCTTTCTGGGCTAACATGGGTATCAGGATGATTTCACCCATTGTTCTCCAAATGCAGTTCACTCTCACATTTCAAGTACAAGTGTCTGCATTTAGGAATCTAAATTGTTAAAAAGGATTTAAAATGCTTGTGAACAGCGGGGTAGGTAATAAGACAGGGCAGGACTGCAGCTTTCTGCTCTGTCATAACCTAGCTTTCAATGTCCCATAATACCAGGGCTCTGTATCTTTGCAAGGTCCCATTTGTATTTTTCTAGGAGACTGTCCTAAGTGAGGCTAAATGGGACACTCAGGTGAGTAAGAGGTAATTCAGCTAGATTCGGGCTCTGCCAATAATCCCTTTTTGAACAGTTCACATATTTGTAATTGCCATTTTGCACTAGGTTATGTTCTCTTTAGCGTGCAGTTTAGTGTGTCATTGTAGACTTGACGGAATATTCTGTTGCATACCTTCGAAAGGCAAATGGCAAAAAAAAAAAGAAGGCAAAAAATTGCTTTTCGTAATTAAATGCTTGTGACTTGAGCAGCCAGATGGAAGCATGCCATTCTACTAGGTTTTCCATTGAAAATGGGTAAGAATCACTAACGCTGGCTATCTTTTATGAAACTGTGTTTGTCTCCAGCAGCGCACCTGCCTTCCTAAATACAGGAAGAAATGACTAACCAGCCTGTTCACAGAACCATGTCTCTTGAGCAGTTGTCTCCACAGAGAAGTGCTCTTGAAGCTTAAGATGCTTAAAAACCCAAGTCAGCTCTGCTATCTGTGTTTTTGCTGCCCAAGTTGTACTCTAACAGGACTCATCACACCTATGCTTCAGGGTAGAATTCTGGTATGGTTTGAATAGTTTTGTTGACCCTTCTTGGAATGAAGAATACCTTCTGCCAATGCTCACTTTACTGAGTTTTACTGTAACCCAGAAGTTAAACCAACAAATTTCCTGTATTATCTGAAAAGAAAGAAGGTTGTTGTAGTGGCTGGTAGGTGCATCCCAGTGGTCCACACACAGAGAAATAGGAATCAGATCTTTCTTTGCTAGAAGAGTAGAAGGGAAAATCTTTCCTTGTCTTTTTGCTTGATTTAAAGAGTTTCCTCTGCTTTATCTCAATGCTTTTGTGGGGTGCCTGTTGCTAGAATATTGACCTGCCATCCATGTAGTAGCTTCAGATGTTCTCCTTAGCCAGAACTGGAAATGGTAAAAGGCACAAACAGGGAACTTCTCACCTTTGCTGAGAACAGCTGGGCATTTAGGGAGCCAGGTGAGGTTGAGGAAAAAAAGAGCATGGAGTTGAAATAACAGGTAATTATCCCTATTTCTCCCTGGGTTTGTTGTGCTTGTGCTAATTCTGTTCAAGATGCTTTTGTTGATAAGTGGTAAAATATTATCTCATAGGTCACATTTAATAATTTTCATCAGTTTTGCCCACTCACTTTCTTACACTGTTGAGAAATGCAGTACCTGAGCTGGAAGCATAATTAAACAGTTTTGTTCTCTCCAGTGGTTATGAATCCAGAATCACAACATAAAAAGGGTAAGGGGCCACACGAGCTGTTACTTCTGCTTGAAGCGAGTTTCTGCAGTTTAGATAAAAAGGTAAAAAGTGGGTGGTTATCATAAGCAATAAAAGGGAGTACAGAAGGCAGGCCATGTACAGTAAACAAACTTCTATGTGCAACTGCATCAGTGTCTGGTTCCTGCTCAGAAACAGGAATGGTGTTAACAGCTTGTAGCCAAAGCGAAATAAATCTGGAGAGATTTCTGTGAAAGAATGTTCTTTGTGAGTTTCTGTGTAGCACTTTTGTAGTTTCTGTAATTAGTAAGTACCCTGGCAGTTCTACTTGGTATTTGGCATTTTGTTCTCTCTGGTTATCCATGGGGAGAATTTAGACTAGAGGAGGACAGTGATTAGCACTCAACAGAATAAGCGTTTCACCTTTTTGCCCATTTGATCCAGCCTCGATAGTGCTGCAAAACCCATCTTTACTTTTGCTTGGGCTCTTCTCTGCGCTTCAGGTGGGAACAGATGACCCAACAATACTTTCAGCCATTAAATTCGGTGGCGGCTATGCTGTGAAATCCTATATAGGAACCACTGGTAAGGCATCGTCTTTAAGCAATGGGCTCATAATGTGTGGCTCAAAGGTCAGCCGGAACAATCTTGTTCCTAATAGAGGGCTTCATGGCTGGTAGTGGTGATTTTAATGCTGTCAGCCCATGGCAGTCTCCGTGGTGTTAAAAACCTTTCTTGGTGTGATTGAGACTAACATAATAATAGTAAATGAAACATAACAAAAAACAAACTAAGCCCCCCCACCAGGAGGAGAGAAGAAAAAAACAAAACAAAACAAAAAAAACCAACCAAACAAAAAAACCCAAAACCAACAACAACAAAATCACAAACCCAAAAACCCCCACAAAACTAACTTTACAAGAGAATTAATAAATTGGTTACCCTAACAGCTACACTTGTCAATTCTGCCTTCACCAAGAAAAAGCCACTCTTAAGCTCTTGCAGGTCCTGGTGTAGAAGGTGATTTACTGCTCGCCACTGACATTGAACCACATACTACCTGATTTTCTGCAAAGCGGAGGCTGCAGGGTTCAGAAATTCCTGTAGCTCTTCAGGCACTATTTGCTTTAGATCTGCTCTCTTGGTTTATAATTTCTTTTTGAAAGGATCATAAGGTTCATTGGTGTGCAGAAACATCTTTCTTCCTTGCAGTCTCTTCTCTGTTCTTGGCACAATGGAAAATGTTTTCATGTCTATGTGAGTTTCCATTTCTTTGTGATACAAGTGCTTGCTGTATTTTGATTTCTGCATAGGTAATGACACTGGTGGTCTGATTGCTGAACCTAAGCATAAAAGGGCTCTTATTTAATTGGTCTTAGAAATATAGCTCTTTGGCCAGGATCTATAGTAACGCCTTTTCTCTTGCTCACAAATATTCACCCCTATTTACTCCAAAACTAGAGTTGTATACTTTCTGTGAATTAGAGAAGACAGCAAATTCTGTGCAGTTTAGCATATTCTCACTGAGATATCTCTGGAGACAAACCTGCTTTTGCTGGAATACAGTAAATATTAGTGTATTTGCTATCACTTGGTATCATTACTGCAGGTTCGGAATACCTGCATGTGTCTTTTCAGATCAGGAATGCTGGGAAGTGTGAATTATTGCCCGTGGAGGAGCTCTTGTCCATGGAAGATATTGGTCATCGTTGCCCAGGTAGATTAAAAACTTCCTGACGCATTCAGAGAGCATCTCTGACTTATGCTGGTGGTGCTCACTCTCTTACTGGAGGTCGGGAGGGATTTGCTACTCTTGAGAACCATGAACTGGCCCTGAAAATCTGCTTGAGCTCCTATTTTTTGATGTGTAGTAGAACCAGGTAGAAGGGTTTGTTCCCCAACTCTGCAGGTGCTTTTTAACATGGATGATTGAGCTCCTCATTTATGTACTCATTAGTTTGTCTTCTTCAGCCTTATCGGCCAGACTGGTTTCACAGGGCAGTGACTGAGGTACTTCCTGCAGGTATAAACCACAATAAAGATTCATGTTCAGTACTTCAGAAATGTTGATGCGTGACCAAATTGCTACTGTCTGTCCCTGAAAATTCCCTTCTTGTGAAGTATGACAGAATATGTACGGAAGTTATTTAGCTCCCTCTCAGGATTAGCTGCAAATCTTGAATATGTTTCTGCCTGTTTCTTAGGAGCAGTGGATAACTTGGATGAGTTATGTTTTTGGCTGAACACAGGTGGTAGAGGTGAGCAGGGTGGTGGTCCCTCCTGACTTAAATAAAAGGTCCCAAGCTTATGTTGTTCTAAGAAGAGTTTATCTTGTGGTTGGTGAATGTGTATCCTACATTGTTTGGTCCAGGTTGAGTGAGGAAATGAAATAAAACTTTTAATATTTTTTGGCAGTGCATAGCAGATAAACTGCAGACTGCACAACAGCCTCCAATATTTTAAACTCTTAACTGTTTTTTGCTATCAGCTTGAAGTAGACTTCACATGGGAATAGGTCTGACAGGACAAGGGAAGCGGAGAGATGCGCATGAAATTACAGGCATTATGGCTTGAGTTAAGAATTAATTTTGCGTGGTTATCTTGTGTTCCTAGTAACATCTAACGTCTACGCTTCTTCAGTCCATTTGCTACTTATTTCATAGTTGAGCCAATTCTATAACCAAGCCAGGAAGGAAAGATCAATTGGAGCAATGAAGCGTATGGCAGCTGCCTGTTCCTACATCATTAATTGCTGGTGCATGGTGTGTATCGTATGGCAGACACTGTTAGGGGCTGCAGTGTGAAGTTAAGCCCCTAAGTGAAAACTGATGCAAACGCAGATGTGCATATGCTAAGGTAATGTGAGATGTAAGGTAAATGAAGCTGTCTCCGTGACAGAAGGAAAGATTGCTCCGAGGCCAAGCTGTTAGCTGCAAAAAATCCAGCTCGGTTCCGTCTTCTGCCAGTGGCTCTTGGCAGAATGAGCTGACTGAGTTGGTTGGGCTCCTGGAGCTGCAGGCCCTTGCAGAACAGCAGTACCTGCCTCACTGTGGGTGGAGAGAAAAGTGCATCTGAGTCTTCTCACTCCTGCTCTTGCAAAAGCTACGGAAGTACTTTTGCTGAGCTTTGGTGGCTGTTGAGTCATATATCCTAGCTCACTGACTGCGTGCTGGGAACAGGTTCCTGTGTGCATCATTCCCTGTGCTGGGCTTTTGAGGGGAGAAGAGCGTGGAGCTGGGTGAGTGGAGGGAGCCAAGTGCAAGGCAGCAGTTCCTTTGGTCTGGATGCTCTGGGATCACAGTTCCGAACACATGCTTGCACAGTTTGGAGACACCCCTGATTAGCCAGAAATAACACTCTGAGCTTCTGACCATCGAACTCAAAACGCCTTGGCTAGCTTCTAATTGTTGTGTTTTCAACAGCAGTTCTTTAATTACAGCACATACTGGTTTTGTCTTGGGCCTTTTGGGCAGCATTGACTTTGTTCTTTCCCTCTGCTGCTCTGAGATTGCTTAAGGCTAAGAAGCTTCTGCCCTCTAGAGCTGGATGTGTTTTCTCCTTCCATACTCATCCACTTCAGTGCGAAGTCAAATGGGATTGTGAGGTGGAGTGCTTGAGCTGGTAAGGTGGTGACATCTGCCCAAAGCAGGTGATTAGAAGGATGTACAAGGTTGTCCAGCAGCACACCAGATGGCTCTGCTTTCTGCCTGGAGAGTGGGCTGGGATTGATCTGGATCTCCAAGGGGTGACTTTGAATATCACAGCAATAGCAATGACTCTTACTGGAGTCAGTAGCTTTAAGCTAAAGGCAGAAGGAAACCAGATTGTTTTATGCCAATGAGTCTCAGACAAAATATTAAGGAATTAAGGGTAAGATATTTGTTGAATCAAAATATCAGTTGTAAAATCCTGTTTCGTTATCTTTTGATACATTTAAACCTAATTATTCCCACAAACATTTTCTTCTATTTCTGGCTTTGTGATAGTGCTGCTGATTGCCTAACTATGGTTTCAGTGCTGTTACTGGTTTCTGCAGTGCATTGGCAGCAGATGGGGCACAAGTGTTGCTGTTCTCTTCCAAATGACCTGCAACTCTTGTTTCCCGTGTCCTGCTGAAGCTATGCCTGCCTTAATTACTGGTGAATAAACCTGCTGTCGCTTGCTCCCGTGCATTCTCTCTTCCTCTGTGCCCTCCCTTCAAAGGAAAGCATGACACAGATGAAAAAGGTGGGGCTTTGCAAGCTGAAGTATATCAAAACGTTCCTCTTTGAGTAATGATTTCAGTAGGATTGCTGGGGCGTATCCTGGAGACTTTGGTAAGTGCTCCACAGCGGTAGGTGATTAGACATTGGTTTTTCTGTACTGAAGAGTGTATACTTTTAATACGCTGAAACTGAGGTGGCTGTGCATCTGAAGTTTGGCAACATCCTTTTCTTTTTGGAAGCTTTCACATAAGTGTTAGTTGCTAGAATTATGTTATGCAAATAGTGGTTAGATTTATCTGAAACCTTTCTGAGAATGGAAGCTGGTCTTGCTTATTCAGTAGCAGACAAGTTTTTAAAAGCCTATCGATTAAAGTCTCTTTAGAAGTAGTAATTTTTATCACTTTCTTTTTTATTAGCTACTTCCAGGCTGAAGATTTCTTTGGAATCTGCTCCTTCAAGTGCTGCGGAAGTCAGAGTAATAGTCTTATACTTTGGAGGATTATTCTGGTTTTTATCTAATAGTTATTACGCTCAAATGTGTTAGTTTAAGGATGTTATGCTTTAATGCACAGATCAGTGCTTTAAAACTGCCTTGCTATATATTTCATGTATTGGAAATGTGATGGAAACTGAACTGCATTTGCCTGTTACGTTGACTGCAGCTGTGTCACATCTTTTAAAGTATGTACAATTGCTGCGTTATTTCTAACACTCATGGAGTTAAGCTTTGCTCGCAAATGTCAGCTGAACACTGTGGTATCAATGCAGCTTTTCAAAACTTAAATTTGCAAGTAAGTCTAAGGTTTTCAGGGTTCCTTTGCACTTGCTTTTTTCAGTTTGCAGCATGTTCATTCTTATCAATTATTTACAAATGCAGTGAGACAAACTTGAAATACTTTCGTGTTTTGAATGAATAATTTAATGTCCGTGTTTCCTTTTAATCTTCTCTCTGTACAGTTGCATCCATAGTCACTTTTCTGGTGTTAACTTACTAAACAAATCAACAAGTAAACTAAAACTTTGCCAATGAGCGTGTTGCATAGATCCAAACCAAAATGTATTTCTTCCTGGGGAACTTTTATCTTGAATTACGGCTTTAAAAGCATCTTTATAACAAACATCAGTTGTATGAAATAAGACTTGTGTACTGGGTTGTTAGGAAATACATCTCCCAATGCTCAGAATTGGCATTCTTACTCCATTTAAGTGATGTGTGGTGGGGTGTGTGTGTGTTTATTTTAAATAACATAATGTTTTTAGGGACAATACTCTCAGCCATCTTTGTCTTGGTTGTTACCAAAGTTAGCCCTTGACAAGGGCAGGATGATTGCTTTGTGGCTGTAGCCATCTAAGTCTCTCTGGCAGCTTGTCTTTGTAGAAGAGGAGCTGCAAGAGCTTCAACAGCTGCTGCTCTGCCTCTGCTCGTGCCTGGGAACCATCCTTGCCCTAGGTAAAATGTGCAAAGCTCGTGTGCTGCCTGGAGAGGGAAGGACTAATCCTAAAATGTTCAAGGTGCTGAGTGAAACTGGTCATAACTGGTCATAACCCAAACACCAAGCTCAGCTGTCTTCTAATAGCTTGCCCCATTTGGAAATGCAGCGTGGGAGCTACCTATCTTGTCTCGGTGGACTTCTTGTTTGCCAGGCTCTTCTTGATCTGCTCTAACGTCAGGGTCATGCAGGGAAGGGGGATGTTGCCTGGAGGACCCTGGACTTGTTTGGTGTTTAGATGGTTTGTGAAAACACACGCAGGCCTATAGGTGGACAACAGATTTTTCTGTACTTAAGGAAGGTAAAGCCAGGCTGTATTTGGCCAGACTGTATAGCCAAACTATAAAGCAAGAACCACTGTGTTTGGTCTTGTATCTCTTAGTGAATGAGTAGTAGCCAAGTCCTGAAATGATTCGCAGGTTGTTCTTTGGACCTCACTTCATGGTTGCCCCGCACAAGGCCTGACTGGCCTTGAAATGGTCTTGGGAAAGTCATGAGCAGAAATGGTAGCTTGACTGTTCTTGGCTTCATGAGTGCTTCACCTGCCTTGAACGGAGCCATCCCCTTTGGACCAGGAGGTCGCTACTGCAGGCACTCGCAACACTCTTGGAGTCCACAAGCATACAGGTGTTTGCAGAACCATTGAGCACTGGCTCAGCCCCTCTGCCTGCCCAGCACCCCTGCCTGGAGCATTAAAAAATAATAACATAGAGATTGCAGTGATCAGGTGCGAGGCTCAGCCAGACAAGCCCACTGGCCCCATTTCACATGCAAAGGGCCCCTTTTTATACCCTCTTCTGCCTATTCCTTCTCTGTTCCTCCTTGTCTGCCTTCCCGTTCTCAGCTGACAGGGCTCCACCAGCCCCATCCAACATCCCAGAACCTTGCGTTGGCACCCTTATTAGCCACAAAGTGCCGGTTTGTATGAAGTGTCTTGCTAACCTACCAATTACTGTGACTGACAAGGTGTTTTTTCTTGTCTTTGTCTCGATTACATTTGCCTGCCAGGTTTGAGCCTCTGTGTAATTTGTGTGTGGCTTCCCCTTTCTCCTTAGTATCCCATTTGGCAAACCTGCCCCATCAGGTAATGTCTCTGGAATAAGCATTTCCACATTCAACATACAGTTATCAATTAGTATGGTTGACCAGATTTAGGTCTCATCACTCCCTCTGTTACTGCCTGTCATTCAGGTTTTCCTTTCTGTTTGTTCTTGTTTATGGCTTCCTCTTTTTCTTATCCCTTTTTGCATAGAAAAGGTCCTTGGGCACAACATGTAAAGGAATGGATGCTTTCACCATCCGCAGACCCTTACATTTCCTGGGCAAAGCCAGCCATGACTCTCTTCCGGAGATCTGAAGCAGGGCATAACCAGACCAGTGGCTTCTTTGGAGGTCAGTTTGTTCTAGTCTCTGGTTGTGATGAGCCATTTTAGTAACTTTACCACAAAGTCTTTTCCTAAATCTGGCACAAAGTTTTCTGGCCAGATTTCTACACTTGCTCTGAAGATGGAGAGTTCTGGAGTTAGTAATGTAAAAGAGGTTACAAACTTCAAAGCAGGACTGAGCTTTATTTTGTTCCACAGCTCTGACACCTTTCTGCAGTGCTGAGAGAGGGAACAAGTTGGTCTGAGGCAGATCCACTGTCTGAAACCTTGAGCAAGTGTGTGTAGCCTGACATTTATCTGCAGCCGAAAAGAGTTCCCATGTGGAAGGCTTAGGCCAGCACAGCTGTAGCTTTCAAATTCTCAATGTATTTTGAGAAGTCACCTTTGGATCAGTATTTCAGAGTTGAAATTAGTGAGAGATCATGATGGGAGATGAAGAGATTGCACACCATTGGGTTTTGAAGGAAAAGAGTTTTTTTGTTACTCCTCAGGGCTCAGAAATCTGAATCTTTGTGGTGGGGGTCTGTGGAAGGTGGTGTGGTGCTTGGAAGTTCAGTTCCATGTGGAGTCCACCTGAAATGTAACCACACAGCCAGACTATGTACCAGATTTTCAGGTTTGTGCCTGAATTGCAGTACTACACGATTCTCTCAAGGCATGCAATCTTAGTTCAGTGTTGTCTTTGGAGGCCTGAGGTGAGATTTTTAACTGTTTGTTCTGGTTTTATGTTTTGCAGAGGGCGTATAGCCTTCCTTTCTTTTCTCTCTGCAGGGAGCCGTGCCTTTGGAATAGGCTCTTCTCTCTGTGGAACAGGAATGATTAGCCCTGTTTGAAATGCTGTGCTCTTGGTCATTCTTTGAGAGACAGCGTTGCTGCTCCCTTGTAACACTCATTTTGTTCTTCCAGGCTTTTGGTGAACTCCACTTTCCAGAGATGCTAGTTCTACCTGTGTCTGAATTGATTAACTGAACCAGTTAGTCTTGTTCTCCCTTGATATGGAGTGTTTTTAGGCCTCAGAAATTATATATTTACACAGGGATGCTTGAGCAGAGCAGAAGAATGTGTGTTCCTGTGTCTGGGAAGGGATGCTTTTTGCCATTCCATGGCAGTAACCCCTGGGAGACAAGCCTAGTGTACACAGCAAAGGGAAGAAGCTGGAGAGAAAAGTGTTGAAAGTGGTAGAGTTTGAGCTCACCACATTAGCTGGTTGCCAGCATTCCTTTCAGGAAAAGACCTTTTCCAATATTATTTTGCAAAGTATTATAAAGGGAATTGAAGTACTTGCTGTTAGCATAAATGAAACTTTGTGCTTTGGTGCAAACGAAGTGATGCTCCTTCAAAGACAGTGAGGTCAGTGCAGCTATCTAGGGGGCAACTCAAGTGTGTTTGTTTCCAAGGGTGACTTGATAACTTTTGGATCCTATAAACTTTAAATCCACTTTTCAGGTTGCACACGTTGGCTGTCCTTGTTACAGAAGGGGACAGAGACCTGAGGGGCCAGTGTTCGAGTGCTGCATCTACTCTAAGCTTCTGGTGTGCTGCTGGACCAACTTCTTTCTACACTGCAGTTGGTGTTCTCTGTGATTGAAATGTTTTTTCTTAATATCCCACTAATTTGTAAAAGCGCTGGGTTAGGCATTGCTCATTGTATATAAACACAGAATAGCACAAGTTCCTCAGCCTACCCACCAGAGATGGGAGGGGAATTGAATTGAACAGGATGGCATATAAGGCATGTTTCTTTCTCAAAGCATGTTAACTTGGAGTTCTATATTGAGTGGGAAAAGAGAGAGCAAAGTCTCTTTGTGGTCTCAAATAAGAGAAAATATTTTCTCTGAATGTTATTTGCACATTTCGGGAATCAATGCTCTTCCTACTTACTTATACTGGATTTGAATAAGCTCTCCCTTCCAAGGGCACTCAGTGTCTTTGCTGGTTTTTATCTAGTGAAAGAAATGACGATTGCTCCTCCTTCTCCCCCTCCGCCAGGCCCTTTCAGGTTTCTATGGGCACCATGCGGAACCGAAGAAATGGCAATTTTGAGAGTTCCAGACTCCTCTATTCCAGCATGTCTCGCAGCACAGACGTGTCCTGCAGTGATGCCGTGAGTATCTGATACATCCCTGGTAAGCTTGGGTGCTGTCTAGAGAGTGGACCCCAGAGGTTATTAATAAGGTCGTGTTAGGAAGAAGGATGATGGAATTCTTTTCAGTTTTCCCTTTCTGGAGAAGTTTTCCCAGCCAGGGACACTTCCAGCAGTAGCAGCTTTGTTGACATGGAGAAAGCCTGAGGAGGTATTGCATTTCTTTTGATCCCTGTAACTCTTTATTGTGCTTTCTCAGTCACTTCGGGTTTTAAATCCTTTTTCACATTTCAGTTAGAGAGAAATCCTCTGTCGCTGTAAAGAGGAACCCGAGCCTCTTCACGTTTCTTGATGGCAAAGGCAGACAACATATAATTATGTTAAACATCCTTTGAAAAGCCTCAATCATTTGCTGATCACAGCGATTGTCTGGCAGATTTCTTGCTTCTGATGGGCTTGCAAGAGTCCTAATGACTCGCTTTTAGGGCTTTAGCAAGTGCTTCCCTCTGCCTTTTATTTTTTTGGTCTTGAATCATTGTGGCTTTTACTGGCTAATTATGTTCTTTCATTTTCTGTGTTTTGGATATATACTGTTTCTGCTTTTCTACTTGGAGTGACTCGAACTGCTGTTTAACTATAAATGTTCTGTCAAAATGGTAAACTAAGCTATAGCTGTATGTCTTCCTTTTTCATCCCAAACTAAATCCTGGTTTACAAATCCAAGCTGTGCTTAAAAACAAACAAAACCCCCAAATCTTTATCAGCAAGTGAGAAACTTCTCGTTCTGCTTTGCTAGCCTGCAGGGGCAGATCAGGAGTGAATTTGCATCCCCCAGATTTGAAAGCTTCCTGTGCACTTGTGGAGTTTCATGGTTAATATGAGAGTTAATGGTTAAACAGACTGGAGATACTTTGCATTCCACTGAGCTCACATGAAGCGTGACTTCAGTTGTTCAGGTCTCCTGCTGGGGTCTTTTTGTGTTGAATTAAGTTAGCCCCTACCGAAGATGACATAAATGTATTTTCTTTTTTTTTTTTTCCCCTTAGAAAGAAAGAGTGTTTACTATATTCTTTTAAGCATTATCTAGACAGGAGTTAACTGCTGGTTGAAAAATATTGTTAGTGCTGCAAGTTATTAGAAAACATNTAGATACAGAAATACTGATATCAGATGTTTTTTGGAATGCCTATTTGTGGTGGGGTTTTTTTTGTTTGTTTGTTGTCTTTTGTGTCCTTTTGACTCCCATCAGTACTTTCTGGTTGCCTCCCATCATCCACTTTGTGAAAGGAGACTTATGATTTTGAACTATTTACTTCGTGTTTAAACTGACTGTCGTTTCTGAACTTTCTCCTGTTTAATGACTTGTCTAAAGTAATTTTTTTCTTTTTTAAGGATTTGGTCAACTTCATTCAAGAAAACTTTAAGAAGAGAGAATGTGTCTATTTTACAAAAGACACCAAGTCAATGTAAGTAGACTTTTTGCCTTGTTCAAGAGGTGGGGGGGACTGGGAGCTGAGGGTATTTCTGCCTGCGAAGCCATGTGGCAGCGGTTGGGGGAAAGCCAACTTTTCTTCTGAAGAGTTTGAATCCAGCAGTGCAACCTCACCTCAGTCTCGCTTGCTCGTACAGCTCCTTTCGTTGTCACCGCTTGTTTGCAGATGCCTGGGATATTCTGCAGGCATGGCCAAAAAAGCTGGAAGTCTGGTGGTCAGACAGGCACCCCGGGGTGCTTCTCCCAGCTTCTAGACCAGTGTTTTTCAAACTGTTTTGGTTGCACACCCCATCATTAAAAACATTGTGAGCATACCTCCAACATATGTTTATTTATAAATTATACACATCTACTATTGTACTGATATTTTGAGTGCTATGGAACACACATAAAAATACCAAAAAATGATGAGATAAAGATGAAATAAACACTATTTTTATATATTTTTTTAAAGTTCATTTAATATGTCCCCCACTTTGTGGGCCACTGGCCTAGGTTGTCTGGAGTTGGTGAAAACACTAGAAATATATCAGTTTGAGTTATTCCACAAGGAACTTGATGCAAAACTAGGGGCCTGACCTTCATGCTGTCAGCATGCCTTCCAGCAGCTCTGTTAAAGGGCTTTCATATCCAATTCCCTGTTTGAAGCATAATTGTGGCAATATATAGGTGCTTTTAGGGATGCAGTAGCAGCACTAGTATTGGTGTATAACAATGTATGTAGGTATCAGAGGTTTGCAGAACTGAAATTTTCCTTTTAAACCCAATCACAAATTCTGTGCACAAACCTCTACAGCAGAGACAGGTGGTTGCTAGGTTTTGTTCAAGGCTGATGTTCTATTAAGATATGTTACACTTGTTCCATTTTCAGGCACAAGTACTTATGCGATGTAAGTTTGAGGACTATAACATTGCAGCTTTGGTTTTTTTTTTCCTGTAATCTCAGGAGAAAAGTGATCAAACTAATGCAGCTGCACAAGTCCTAATATAGAGCTCTGAGGGCTTCTCAGTAACTCCGTTCTCCTCTGAAGCTGCGAGGAAAAATGCTTTAGAGAGAGAGAGGGAGGGAAATTAGTCTCATTTCAGAAAGTCTTAGGGTCCTCTAAAATGGGATGTCTGGCAAAGGACCAACAGGGCTGGGAGAGCTGGTTCTTATCAGTTTCTCTTCCTGCAAGCCTACTGGGAAAGTACTGCAAGTCATACTTGATACTTGCTGGGTTATTTTTTTTTTTTTTTTTTTTGTCTATCTATTTTTAAGGTAAGCTGCTTTTATTTTCAAGCTACAGTAGAGTAGAAGAAACCATGTAAGTTTTCTCTCCTTCAAAGAGATGTGCAATGACCTACCTTTACAGCAGTCTTCACAGGAGGGCGTTACTCAATCTCATGTGCAGTCTGCAAGTGAACTGTTAAGGTCACTGTAAGCACACAAATTGATGTCCTCACCTTAATCATTTTCAGCCAAGGCATTGTTTGTTTTGTTTATTTTCCCCTGAATATTGCCAAATTGCACAGTGCTCTTAATAGCGTTGTTCCTCTTGCTGCGTCTCCCCATCTTTGTTTTTGTGCTGTTATCGCAAAATTAGCTACCAGCTCCAGGTTTGCTGCAGAATAACACTTCTTAGAAATGTACTAGTTGAGCAGAAGCTTTGAAGGTGGTTTCAGTTGTGAAAAAATTCTGTTTATTTTTAATGAACTTATCAGAGCTTATGTATCTCTGCTCAGGGTGATAACTGTGGAGTTTCATGCCTATTCACTCTTCTTTCAGGGACAACTTATGTAAGTGTGGATACCCTGAAAATCAACACATAGAGGGCACTCAGATTAATAACAATGAAAAATGGAACTACAAGAAGCACACTAAGGAACTTCCTACTGATGCCTTTGGGGACATTCAGTTTGAAAACATGGGAAAAAGAGGAAAGGTAAGTGATTCTATCAAGGGTCTGTGTGAGGCCCTTGTTTTGGGTGAACCATATTCAGTGTCCTGAATCCAACACCTGTGGAAGCCCCTGAAAAGTGAGCAAAGTGAAGCTGAAGTTGATTTTATTCTAATGGGAAGGGGCTTCCACAGCTGAAACCAGGACAAGGAGTTTGGCTATGAAGGAGACAAGCTGATTTCTCCAACCTTGAAAATAGGTAACAAAGAATAATTCCTTCTGTGGTGTTTGTTTCACAGGCTGAGGATGGGAGTGAAAAGAGGTTATCTGCTTCCAGACTTGACAGCAGAATGGGTGAATGAGGGTGATGCTCAGTTATTATTTTTTTTTCATCTAGCCCATTTTATTGTAATTGCCTTGTAATATAATTCAGAATGTCCTGGGCATGGAGAGCTGTGATGTCTCTCATAGGCACTCGGTACCCTGACTGTGGGACTGGGAAGTTACAGTGGCCATTTCGTGGTCCCTGTCTACACTGAAAAGTCATGGTGTTAAACAGCAACTTAGCACCATTTTACCAGTCTTAGTGGTGAACCAAGCATGATAAGCTGAAGTGCAGGAACGATCCATCTCCTGATGAAGGTGCATTGTGCCTGTCTGACTTCAACACCAAGATAAAGCTGTTTTTTGGAACAGTGCACCTTTCCAGTGTGGACTAACTTATGCTTTAGAAAGCAAACGGTGTGAGGGTGCGCCCTAGTGCAGCTCTTGGGACAGGAGCGTGTGTGATGTGCTGTGCCTTTGGAGGTGCAGCAGGATCCAGAGGTGATAACCAAGTTTGACTGGAAGGGCTCTCTGGAATTTTCTGGGCAAAGCTGCTGCTCAAAGTGTGTCCATGTAGAGCAGGTTTGCTCAGGCATGTGACCGGTTGAACTTTGAGTGTTTCTCAGGATGGGGAGGCTACAATCACTGTAAATTCAATGGGGTCATAAGGTATCAGTGGAACTGAAGAGGTTTTGTTCCATTTGGTGTGTTATGGTGTTTGTGTCTTGTGGTGTGTGGCTTGGTTTTTTTGTGTGTGTGGTGTGTTTTTTTTTTTAAATAATCATTATTATTATTTTTATTTGAAAATTGGAGTTTTTCCTTGCTAGTGGACAGTGGAGAGGTGGAAAGAAGGAAATAATGTTGCTGTTTCTGGTGATTTATACTGGTACTGTGTCAGGAGTCGCATGTGGCTGAGCTCATCTGCATCGTCTAAATGACTGATACTTACCAACAGTGCAGCTTGCTTGAGGAAAATTGGAGCATGCTATGTAAATTAATTGCATTTGTTTTATGCAGAGTAGCAGAAACAGGAGGCAGTTGGGTGCGAAGTAAGACTGAAGGTTTTGAATCACACTTGAAGAGATCTAAGTACTTCACGTATTTGTTGATATGCATATTTTAGCTTCATACCGCTGTGGTGTAAGCGGTGTACCTTTACTGAAAAAAGAAATTACTTGCTCTGTTGCAAAATTTCTGAGTTCTCAGAGCTTAAATGTTCTTTCCTTGTGTTGTGTTCCCCTTCCTACCTTGGCAATTGGTTTGTGTGCCCATAGTTGTTTCGTGAGGAATCTCAAGGCCACTGTGTGTGTTTCAGAACATACTTTGTTCAAATGTTGTATGTAAGTCTGCTAATCTATCCCATCAGCACATTGCCTGCAGTTACATCTCTATTCCACGTTCTCGTTCTCTATATTGCAAGGTACCTGCTGGTCTTTGACACTGCAAAATGTTTTCTCTTGATCTTGTATACAGTGGGGAGAACTTAAAACTCAAGGTAACCTAGAAGATGCAGACTATTATCCATGAGGGATAGGAAGTTTTATACCCCGCGTTATACCTTTTAGGGTGGATGAGTCCTAAAAAGCCCTGAGCAGAATTATTAGATGTGAACAGACCAATAAAATTTCTACCTTTAGTAAGTCCTGCTTGCACTTTCATTTTTGCAGCGTTGCTTAGATCCTGTAAGACCCGAGGACATTGCAGTTGCTGTATTTTATGTTCTGGTAGCCCTCAATCTGAAACAAAAAATGCTTCTCCTGAATGCCTTTCTGAGTTCAGCTGCTGAGAAACACTTGGGATGGCCTGTGTTTGGGGGTTGGATCTGTCGTTGTTGGGGTGCACCAGCCGAATGCACCAGGAGGTGGCACCGTTGTACCTTGGACAAAGAAAGTGGCTCAACGGAGGGTTTCACCGGCTTGATTAAGAGCCTGCGAAGGACTCTGGAGGTGGCAAGTGCCAGACAGATAGTTGCTGGAATATTGGATGTATAGGTGAAAACAAGTCATTCAACCGGGAACCTTAACTGTTGATGGAGCAAAGGTTATTGTACAGATACAAGGTACTTGGTGTACCGGTGGGGTTTAGGAGAAATGCCTTCAAACCACAGAGCTAATAAGATTTGCTGTGGATCAGTTAGTGCTTCTGGTAGGCTTCTCTGTCCTGTGGGGGATCCTCTCCTGGAAAACACCCAAGGCTTCGTGTGGGTGATGATTCAGAGCAGAAGCTGTGGGAGTCCCTTAGCTCTCCTGTGTGGGTGCTGGAACCTGCTGGGCTTCCTCCGGGATGTGCTGTTCTGAGCCAGATGCCATAACTGCTGCTCTGAACTCATCCTGGAATGGATGAATGTGTTATTTCATTCAAGTTAAATGCTTCTGTGATAGGACATTTCTTCTTGAAACTAGTCCCTTGGCTTTGCTCTCCTGCAAATACTGGGCAACCTATACAAGGTCTGCTGTGATTCAGATCCAAGTTACTACTTTTTTTCCCCTAGTATGGGTTGTATAGCTGTGATTGGCTTCCAAAACCCCATGTTTAAACTAACAGTGACAAGATAGTAAAGGAGGTCTCAAATAGCATAGCAAAAAAGCTGGAGAGCCTTTTACATAAGGGGAGAGATAGTAGGTGCATCTGAAGCCAGTTTATCTATCTAGTGTGCTTTTTGGCATGCTTCTACAGTGTTCAAGTTTTACCAGAAGTTTGATAAAGTTGTTATGTGTTATACTTAATACTGTTATGGGTATATGTAATGATAGGCACACCATGCTCATGGAGCCTGGAATTCATAGCTAGTCAAACTAAACCTTTAATAGTGTAATCAAAATAAGACTAATTTTATAGTAGTTCACTTGTAATGCTACCACTAATCCATAATCCAAGCTATAAATAGCTTTATTACAGTTAAAATTTTTGTACTGTGAACTTCCTCAGTGTTGTGTTCATCCTTCCAATGTTCCTCTGCATCCCAAGGTCAGCGTGCTTGCCTGCCTCAGGTGGAAGGAGGGTTCAGAGGCTTTATGCTGAACCCCGTGGTTGCTGAAGGTTTTGGTTCTGATCCCATCCTCCTTGGTGTTCTTG
This sequence comes from Pampusana beccarii, assembly GCA_013399365.1. Taxonomy (NCBI): domain Eukaryota; kingdom Metazoa; phylum Chordata; class Aves; order Columbiformes; family Columbidae; genus Pampusana; species Pampusana beccarii. The sequence goes on from VWYH01006912.1 coordinate 628,113, forward strand.
GAATTATTTTAACAGATTTCTTTCAAGACAGTCTGTTTATACTTTTTCCAAATTACACAGTTCTTTCGGTTGTATTTGTTACTTCTAAAACCGGGTTTACTTGATTTACAAGGCTGCATTCAAATAGTGACCGTTATTGGCCAATGTGATTTCTTCTTACACACTGGGACCTCTGTCTTTTGGTGCCTGCATTCCTCCTTGCCACCTTTTATTTAGGTTGTAAGTTGTTCAATACCCACAGAATAACTATTTCTTACTGTTATAACTTAAAGCAAATCAAATGTAGACAATGTTTATTGCACTGCTAGACAGCTGCGGTCACAACTATACTTAGCTCAGGCCAAAGAGATCCCGGGAATCCGCACTCTCAGTTCAGTACAAACCCTGTAAAGTTTTACTAGTATTAGCGAAATTCATATTTCTGGGGCCACACAATTTGACTTCTGCCAAATTAAGGATGTATGCAGCAGAAGGTGGCAGTGCAGCCTGAGCACTGCATTACCCACTGGCCAGGGTGTTAGAGGTGCAGGCTGTGGTTTTGCAGCTGGACTTGGAAACAGTGGAGCTGGGAGATCTTCAGGCCAGCAGTTCTGTTCCTTGCTACACTGCTGATCTGACACTGCTGCTTCTGTTCTGCTCACAGTAGGACTGTGCCTTGTTTCCAGATCTGAGCAGTGATCTGTCGAGAGAGGAGTGTACCTTGCAAGTCCTAGTGATGGGTGTCTGGTTGTAAGGAGAGGATGAAGATGCTTTATAGGAAGAAATAAAGATTTAAGCTCTGATTCTTCATAATTTCACCTTTTGTCTACCGATGTTTGGAGTGACAGTATACATTAGAGAATAAAATCCAATTCCTGGTCTCTTCTCAGCTATCACTATTTATACCTTGCTGTATTTGTTTTTCTTATTTTTCCTCACCCAAGTACATCCGTTTGTCATGCGACACGGACTCTGAAACACTCTACGATCTCATGACCCAACACTGGCACCTCAAAACCCCGAACCTTGTCATCTCTGTCACTGGGGGTGCAAAGAACTTTGCGCTCAAGCCCCGTATGCGCAAGATATTCAGCAGACTAATCTATATTGCCCAGTCCAAAGGTAAAGACTCACATATGTGTCTGTATTATTTTATTGCTGCGTAATGCTGGAGCAGTAGCTCAAAGGGTCAGCGGGGAAGCAGAGCATTCGGTTGGTTTCTGCTTGGCTGGTGCACTTGGGGCAAATGTGACCTAAAAGTTTGGAAGTAACAGGGCTGTGAGCTAGTCATCAGGATGCCCATGATAACATAATTTGTGTAGCATGTTGTTTGTGTTTAATTGAAGAATAAACTTCTCTTCTGAGGGAATTGGGTTGTGGTACCTTAAAGACAATGCATTAGGAGGGTGGGTATTCCACTACGTTCTCCCAGGTTATTGCATGTTGTCCCCAGGGGCCTGGATTTTCACAGGAGGCACGCACTACGGACTGATGAAGTACATCGGGGAAGTGGTCAGAGACAACACCATCAGCCGGAGCTCGGAGGAGAACGTGGTGGCTATTGGCATCGCAGCCTGGGGCATGATTTCCAACCGAGAAAGTCTGGTTCGCAGTGGTGATAATGACGTAAGAAACGTGTACGGGTTGGTGGGGAAGCAAATAGGAGGCTCAGCTGTCAGTTGTACAGATTACGTTCCTGACTGACTCCCGCTCTCAGCAATAACAGTATCTGTGCTAGGCTGATGTTATCAGCCATGTGATGATGAAGTGAGAGGTCAGTCAAGCTCTTGCTTGTGTGTCTGGCAAAGCAAACCTCAGCAGGATGCTCTCCCGTGTGATGTTTGTGTAGAAGCACATCTGTCTACTTAGCCTGAGCTACTGTGTCAGAAACAATTCAGCCTAGGGCCAGCTTTTCTTTAGTACATGTAGCAGTGACATAGAATATCAGGTGCTCTTCCCAGAACAGGAGGAAATGGAAGTGTTCTCATGTCCAAGATGGTTGCACACATCAGGCCTGGTGGGAAGGATTTCAGCTGTGGGCTTAGTGTGTCTGTGTGGAAATTCAGCTGCTCTCATTTCATGTCTGGCAGAGCATTAGGGAATAACCTCTTCCATAGATATTCTATTAATAGCTGCTGTGAAATTCCTACACAGTAGCCAATAGTGGGGATTCCCCTGGGCTAAGACATGTTGTACCTGCTGCTGCTGTTCCGGATCTTGGTCACAGAATCATTTTGGTTGGAAGATAACCTCAAGATCATGGAGTCCAATGACAAGTCATCAATACTATTGTCCTATCTCTCAGATATTCTTGTTTTTTGTCTACTAGATGTTACAGAAAATGTCTAAATGTCCTGCTAGATAAATAAAACCAGCTCAGTTTGCTGAGGGCTCTAAGGAGGTTTGAGGGTCAAATTAGATGATCTCATGAGGTTCCTTCCAACCTAAAAAATTCTGTGATTCTCTGAGGTGTTCAAAGTTTGCCACAGATTTAATTTTCTAGTGACTGGGGAAGCATGCATTATTTAACAGGACCTTTGAAAAGACCAAACTGTTGCAAATAGCATCCACTGTTCAGTTGGCTGAAGTGAAGCTACAAGAGAATCATCTCCAATCAAGCCACTCTTGTAAAGAAAAACTTTCTCTGCTGATATTTATGCTGTGATTTTGTATGGGGTTTATCTCACTGTCTTCTGCTGCTGTTGGGACTGCCAGTGAGCAGTGTTTTGAGTTAGGAAATCCAGACTCCTGACTAAGAACAATAGTTGATGGCTAAGGGGTTCAGCTGTCACCAGCTTGTCCCTGAGGGATTGTGCATACTTTGCCCTCGGATATCCATTAAACGCTGTGCTTGTTCTTCTAGGGGTACTACTTGGCCCACTACATAATGGATGATCTCAAGAGAGACCCTCTCTATTGCCTGGATAATAATCACACCCATCTCTTACTGGTTGATAATGGCACCCATGGGCACCCAGCGATAGAGGCGAAAGTACGAACTCAGTTAGAAAAGTACATTTCGGAGCAGGTTATCCCAGGTAGGTGTGGGCGTCAGGCTGCAGATGTCCTCCTTAGTCCTTGCTTTGGGGCTGATTCACAGTGATTTTCTGGGAACAAGGTAGTACCGATAGCATCCCGTGGATGCTGAGCTGGAAGGGATGGTGTTAACTGCGTTGCATCTTCAGCACTTTCAGGAATAGCCAAGCTTCTTCAGACCAATACTCCTGCCTTTGTCTTCCTTTCTATATGTGATAGTAGTCCTTTGTGGGACATGGGAAATGATCTCTTCTGGCTGTATACCCTTTCCCTCGCTTCCTGCTGGGCTGTCTGTTGGAAGCTGACCCTTCTACATATTTCCAAACTGGCACTGATTTCCAGGTAGCTGAAGCACAACTACATAGCAGCTGAAATTAGGCTTTTCCCAAAATACTCTTTTTTTGAGTGTGATTGATCCATCTGAAACCTACTCCTAAATAATTTCTCTTTCAAACCCTCTTTGCCAAAATGGAAAAAAAAATCAAAAGCCTTGAGAGGAAATTCTTAGTTAAAGATTTTTACTGTGTACCTCAGCTGAAGCATACTTACTGTTAGTTATGACAAAGCACCCAGAGTCGTTATGAAACTTGGCATTTCTCTTAAACATTAGCTCCTAGAGCTATAGGATTTTTAGCATTCCTTCACAATTTTAAATGTGAAGAGTTTCTGGATCTTAACTTGTGATAAGAACCTTGCACCCAGACTCAAAATGGTCAAAGAAGTAGGTAAATGCAAGAAAATCACGTTTGTGGGGACTTTGGAGCTAGTAAAAATTATGATTGTTTGGAGAAAGAAAAGCATCTGCTGGAGGTGAAGGGTGTCTGAAGCCAGCTATGCAGAATGTCAGGCAAAACTGAGTTTTCATTACAAACAGGAAAAGCTGTTAACAGATTTGGCAAAGTCAACAGTAAACTAGTATTGTCATGCTTGCTTGAGCTGCTTGGAAATTCTTCTGTTGTACTCAGGAAAAATGAGTTGTTCAAACTGTATTAATAGGCTGAATCTTTCCTTTTTTTTTTTTCTTTTTTTTTCTCCTTTTGGCGTGTTTTACAGAATCTAACTATGGTGGGAAGATTCCAATTGTGTGTTTTGCCCAAGGTGGAGGGAAAGAGACTTTGAAAGTAAGTTTGTTTCTTTTACTTTTTTCCAGGAGTGATAGTAGGGGCGTTGCTCCAACATTTAAGACAGAGTTCTTCACAAGCAATGTGATAAAGTAGCCAGTCCTATTACTTATTGAAGCTTGATCAGCACTTGCCACAGAGAGACCTTTTTGCAATTGCATTTAAACTTACAAAGTTCCTTTCAGTTAAAATTTTCTGTGCAAAGTTTCTGCCTTAGGCTGACATCCTAGAACATTTTTGACTGGGCCTGTTCAGTTGTCTCAGTTCTTCCAAAACAAATCCAGCACAAAAGTGTTGGCTTCTTGTGTTTATTTGAGCAGCAATCAGGAGAGTTGTGTAGCTCTTGGTCCTTTTTATACTAATTTGCCCAAACTTTTGTTTGGGAAAACTTGACTTGCCCATGCTTAGTGGAGGTTAGTGCTTGGAACAAACAGGGAAGACCAGGTCATGTTGGAGATGCCCCAGTCTCTTGGCTGTTTTTTCATGTGTTACTAGTACATGGAGACGTTCATTTCTGCCTGTTGCTTATTTGCAGGTGAAGCCATTTTCTCAAGGAGTAAATTGAGTCCCTGATCAGCCCACAGTGACACAGCGGGTGTCATGCTGTGGATGTCACTCCTTGCCATGCCTTCTGCTTGGCCAGGACGGACTCCCTCTTTCTCAGCATCTGTGACTGATGCATGACAGGAATTGGCTTCAGCAGAGGAGAAGTGAAATTATTCTGACCTTCTGTTTTAAACTCTGTTATTTAAAGCATGTGCTTTAGCGGGGCCCTTAAGAAAACCACTTTGATCTAGTTAGCAAGAAAGAACATCTTGCTTTTGTCCCATTGTCCAATTTACAGGATTAATATGCTCACAGTTTTGATGACTCCAAGTTGATTTTTTTTTTTTTCCTCATGAAACTGTCTCTTCAGGTAGCTGATAGATGTTCTGTTTTTCCCCTGATTAATCATAACTTGCATTGTCTCCTTCTGTGCAATTTGCTGGCAGACAGTTAATGTTCTGGTGACTGTGTTCTTAATGGTAGAGATGCAGATGAAATGAATGTCTCCTATTGTGGTCTTTGCAACAGGATGCCTAATGACTCTTCCATCATTACTTCAGCACCTTTTATTTCTTGCACATAAGCCATGTACAACATTGCTGTATGAGAAATTACATAAGTAGCTACTTGGAGACCTACAGTAGCATTGGAGTTTGGTATTCTCATGATGCTACAGAAGTGATCTCAGTGTGAAAGATTGCTGCTTGTACCTGCAACACATGAAGCCGGAACCCCTGTTCTCAACTGTGGTGGTACCTGTGCAATACTGTGCCATAAACCAGCACATAAAACAGTGTTGTGATGTGTCCTGAATGCCATTTCTACTTGGCAATATTCCTGATCTACTGATCAGCTCTAAAGTATGGCAGATGATGATTTCTGTTCTGCAGTTAATGTGAGGTTCTTCACAGCTCTCTGTTGTTAGATGAATGCAATTTTGAAGAGTTGTCACTGGTAACGGTATCAGTGTGTAGTAGCTTTTGTTTTTCTCACCTAAGTCAAACCTACAGTCTCTTGGCTTTCTTACTCAATAGCAGGTTCTAATAACATAGTCATGCTTCAAGTGATCACCTTTCCCTCTTTGGCTCCCTAGTCTATCAACGTGGCCATCAAGAGTAAGATTCCTTGTGTTGTGGTGGAAGGCTCTGGCCGGATTGCTGATGTTATCGCTAGCTTGGTGGAGGCAGAAGGCACTCTTACATCTTCATGTGTCAAGGAGAGCTTGCTCAGGTATCTGCCTCGCACCATTTCAAGGCTCTCAGAAGAGGAGACTGAAAGCTGGATCAAGTGGGTAAGTGTGTGGTACCATGGGGAGCTGGCAAGGCTGGAAGCAGGAGAAGGGTAGAGGAAACAGGAGGTCTGGTGATTTCCAATTGAAGGATGCTGCTATCTAGTGAGACCTATAAGGATGTACAGGGATCCTTGCCATGATGTGTCTTTGGACATTTAAAAGAAATTCCAAACTCTTTTGACTTACTGGGATTGGAAAAAAGGAGTGGGGGGCTGCAGTCTTTTGGAAAGGCAGCACATGTCTAGGCACAGGAGAGCTAAGGCCGTGTGTTTTGTAGCTGTCTGTTCCCTGGATGCTTTGTGATTCCTCTGGAGCACTGCCTGCTGCATGTGTCTTGTGGCTGATGTGCTGGCTGCTGTTGCGATTCCTTTGCATGCTCTGTGAAGGTGGATAAATTGGATATTTGCTGAATCAGGCCTCACACTGATAAATTCTGCTGAATCGCTCAGGGGCAAAGGGTTATTGCTGTTACCCCATGGACTTTCAAATTGTAGCGATTCTACTTCAGGATTCTCCCACTTGTTCCGAAAGTTCTTGTATTTCTTCCTGCCTCCCTTAAGTATTGGGCAGGACAGATTTCCCTTACGGACTAGGAGTGGGATGTTTAGGGCAGAGGCTTACTTAGTCGGTATTTTGCCACAGCAGCATCCCTGCCCCATCTCCATTGGGACTCTGTTAGTGTTGACTTATGAGTATTGTATATGTGGGATACAGCTGAAGCTACAACACTACATACGCTAGCAAATGCTGCTTTTGCTTTTCTTTGCCTCTTTGAGCAAAATTAGTGCCTTCAGGATGCAGTCATTGTTGTGATCCCGTATGTAACTGTTTGTTACAGGAGTAGGGTGTTTTTTTGGAGACTGGGAGAGTAAGGAGAGCATCTGCTAGCTCAAGTTGCATGGGCCAGCCTCAGGAAACTCTTGCAACTCTCTGGTTACCTGGCCTTTAGCTGGACCTGTTTTTAGATATACTTCTGTTATTAACAGGGACAGAAGAAAATGAAGCTCCAGAAAAATCTTAATGTTCTGTTATTTTTTAAGCAGTCTTAGTTCCAACAACACTTCAGCTCACTTGAACAATCCATTACCGTGAGCTAATTGATTTTCCCAATTAACTGCCCAATGCTTTATCCTGGGGTCTGATTCTCTTTTTCCTCTCTTGGTTAATTATCTCCTATCCACGCTCACAGTGAGGAGTGGGCGGTGGCTGCATATTCAAACCTCAGTTGAACTTCATAATGGGGGATGGAAAATGTTATATTGCTTTATGTACACTTAAGGCTTCTTTTCTCATCTTTCTGCCCCCTCACTCTTCAATTTTTTAAAATGAATGTACCAGTGCAAGTTGTTTGCAGGCCCTGGAGAGGCATTCAGACGCTCCAACTTACGAAAGTTACAGAAGTAACTTTATAAGGTTTGGTTATGTGAGAAATTACCTGGTTTTGACAAAGCAGAAGGAGGTGGAAACAGTTCTCTAGACATTTGAAACTTGCATTGTCACAATCTGCTTTTACTTCAAGAGTAGTTTCTAATTACTGAGATTGTCTTTTTGGTTATGATGTTCTGCACAGAGGGAATCACAGTTATTTGCTATATGTTCAGAAGATAATTAATCTTGTACTTGGACTTTAAGATAAATCTCATTATCTGCTTCTATCTGGACTTGATTAAATTTTAGCTGTACACAGAAATAGGACTGAGAAGCAGCTTTGCTACAATGTTATGGGAAATTACTTTTAAAGATGCTTTAGGAAGAGATCAACTACTAAAGAGCCTAAATTGCTTTGAAATTGAACTTTTTGTAGATCAAAGAAGTCCTTGAGAACCCTCATTTACTGACAGTTATCAAAATAGAAGAAGCTGGAGATGAAATTGTGAGCAATGCCATTTCTTTTGCTCTGTACAAAGGCAAGTAATTGTTTTTCTGGTTTTGTTTGTTTGTTTTTTAAGAGATGGAGAAAGATGTCTATTTTCTAGAACAGCCTTCCCTAGAGCAGTGCCATCTCTCCACAGTTAAGCTCCTGCCACAGTGTGGAGCTTGACTTCATCTGCAGTGGTGTGGACATCCTACAGCAGCATTATGGGATCTGTTAGTGTGCGTGAGATCGAAACTCAGTCCAGATAATTGGGAAGGTGTTCAGCAGAGCTTTGGGGATCTCTGAGAGAAGCACGCAAGTATGCAACACAACTGGGAGTCAGTCAGGAAGCCAAGCAACCCTAGTTACTTACTAACATGAATAATTCGGATTCTGAGCTCTCTACTGCTCCAGTGTAGCAGAACTGGTAGTCAGTGAAGGTGGTTGGACAGACCTCATCTTTCTGTCTATGCATGGAGAAAGTTCCTGAGCATTACAGCTTCTCATGACATTGCTTTGTGTGGGACCCCACTGTGAATTCTGCAGAATTTCTTTTGTGTAGATGGTGCAGGGCATTGAGGAACCTGAAATAAATGTTCTGCAGATTTTGGTTGACGGAGTGCTCCAAGCAGCTCATTTGTGGCCTGTATTTGGACCATAAATATGTTTCTAAGCTTATAGCATCCTCTAAAATCCAAGCAGGAAGACGTACATGAGTCTGGGGAAAGACACTTGATAGGGGTCTTGTCAGGTAGAATGTGAAAAGCAAAGGTGAATAAGCATGCCAAGAAACTCTTCTGTTCCTGGTGTTTTACCTAGAGGATTGTTCCTTCTCTGCAGCTTTCAGCACCAATGAACATGACAGAGATAACTGGAATGGGCAGCTGAAGCTGCTGCTGGAGTGGAACCAGTTGGACCTGGCCAGTGATGAGATCTTCACCAATGACCGAAACTGGGAGGTACAGACCACTTCTGTCTGAGTACAGTGACATGGGATGGGGAGCAGTGGGAAGAGAGACATCATAACAGCAGCCACTGCCTCAGCACCCCAGTCTCTGTGATAAATAAGAATGTCTCTTTCTCCTTGTACTGTTTGCAAAGGTTATCTGCCCGTGCCAGAAGTACTGTAGGCTATCCAACAAAGTCAATTGCATACAAAAGAATCTGATTCTGATGAAAATGTGGCAGTTAGCCACATGTGTCAGGCCCCTAGGTAAGCTTTATGTGTCTCATGTACTCCCTAATACTTGGATTTCCATTTCTTCCTAGTCTGCTGACCTGCAGGATGTCATGTTCACAGCCCTAGTGAAAGACAGGCCCAAATTTGTCCGTCTCTTCCTGGAAAATGGCTTGAATTTGAGGAAGTTCCTTACCACAGAGGTCCTTAGGCAGCTGTACACCAACAACTTCAGCAGCCTGGTGTTCAAGAACCTGCAGATCGCAAAGAACTCCTACAATGATGCACCCCTCACGTTTGTTTGGAATATGGTTGAAGACTTCCGAAGAGGTCTCAAAAGAGATGACAAGAATAGCAAGGATGAGATGGAGATACGTCTTTCAGTGAGTGATGAACAGTTTGATTCCACTGTGTATCCACTGAAAGGGAAAAAAAAAATTGCTTCTGGTGTAACAGGATTTACTTTAATAGTCTGGTTCGTATTTTATGTTTAACATACTGCTCCATTTCACAAATGCGTGTAAGGGTCATCTAACTACAAGAAAAATTGGTGAGTTTGAGTGTTGAGTTAGAATATTTTCTGTTAGAACAACCAGTGCTATAGTTGTGCTTGTAATGTATACAAATATAAATTTAGACTCTGGTACAAAGTTGCCAGCTGAACGTGAGGAATTTTGACTCTTATGCTTTGGTACAGGCTCTTGTATCTGAAACCTTGTTTGCTGCAAGGGTGTCAGGCGTGTTCTGGACTTCATTTCATTGCCAGGTGCAACCAGAATTCTTATTTATCACAGCAGAGTAGGTCCAAACATCAGATCCAGATCCAAGTTTCAGAACGGGAGCTCAGGCATCACGTAAGAAACTTCGGAAATCATTTTTTGACTTCAGAGATGCAATGCAACACATGTGACATTCAGAGGAAGCTTGGTTTAAAAATGCTGGTTAGCTTTGAGAGTTTCACCTAAGCCTTCTAGTTCTTAAAATTTTTGTTGCTCAGGAGTCATTTTGCGATGACTTTGCCATCCCTGAGTGCTAACTGCTCTAATGCAAAGAAGACTGGTATAGAAGTTACTCTCCAATTAAGTTTTTGTGAAGTTCAGGGTCTTGCTTAAACCCAGAAGGCATATTGATATAAAGTTGATATTCCTTTTAGAGGATGTTAATCTGTGTTACCTAAACACGAAGTCAAACTGTGAATGAGGCTATCTGAACTGCATGGGTTAAAGCAGAAAGTGATTTTGAAACAAATACCCTTTGATGCCCACTTCAGGAAAAACATGGAGGCTGATTCTTCCACACTAAAGAGAAAAATAGAAGGCTTAAATATAAAATATAAACTCACATTAGAGTATTACAAGTGGCAGGTAGCTGAGAGGGAGGATGGGTGAGATGGCTGTAAAAGAAAATATAGAAACAGGAGTGGCAGGCTAGGATTTCCAGTTGGAAAGAGTTTGAACTTAGGTCTGAGGAATTGTTGCTCTTTCTTTCAGGACGAGTGTCCTATCACAAGGCACCCATTGCAAGCTCTGTTTATTTGGTCAGTCCTTCAGAACAAGAAAGAGTTGTCTAAAGTCATCTGGGAGCAAGTAAGTTGAATTCTCCTTTATTCCTCTTTGCAAACAGTAGAGTGATGTTCCTTTGGTTTATAGGCCTTTGAAGGCTCTGGAGCCATTTACAAACTCAAACCCACAAGAAATAATTGCTTAGATGGCTCTGTAATTAGGTTTAGTATTACCCGTGTTATATTTGGGTGTGGATTTCATACTTTTCTTTCCTAATGTCACGTGAGTCAGCAGTCCAGCTGGCATTTGCCTGTAGCGCTACGTTCATCTGCGTTCAAGCTTAGATGCCGAGTTCCCACCCATTCCACAATATGGATGTGTCCCGATCCCAAGTACTTGATTGAAATCCATTTCTAATTTTGATTAGATGGGACATGTACTGATAATTGTATCAAATAGATAAACCACAGGCTATGTGAGGCTAATGCAGGCAAAGCTAATGGATGCTCCTGGTCACATTCGTCTTGGTGTCTGAAACAGTGTTTATTCCCTGCATGTGTATATGTTTTGAATGGAAGGGACTAACAATCTGGGCGGTTCTGGATACACCCGACTGGTCCAGACTGGTGGGCATAGAAAATGGTAGTGTAGCTCGTGGTAGAGCAGGCCCTCTTTTGTGTATCTTCAGCCAGAGAATAAAAGCTGAGATATAACTATTAAACACAAGACCTTTTCAGATTGATCATGAAGTTATCACACCAGTACACTGATGCTTCTTTTTTTGTTTTGTTTTGTGGAACTGCATCTTAATTTGCAAGTCTTGACTGGGAACTGAGCAGTTGCAAAAGGAAAAAAAAAAGGGATAACTTTTAAAGAATATGTCACATTCCCTTTGCAGAGGTTTTTGCATGACTTAACTCTCTCTCCATAGACCAGAGGTTGCACTTTGGCAGCTCTCGGAGCCAGTAAGCTCCTGAAAAGCATGGCGAAGGTGAAGAATGATATAAATGCTGCTGGTGAGTCTGAGGAACTCGCTAATGAGTATGAGACAAGAGCGGTAGGTAAGTGCCTTCTTTAAGTCCTTCAGAAATTTAATATAAGGGGTCAGGAAGTTGTTTCCTTTCTTGGAACGTTAATTGTTTTGAAGATCTCCAGGTCTGATATGTAGCGATGATTGCAATAGTGATGTTTTTATTTTGTGCAAAAAACCGAACTGATAACCCTGGTTTTGTTCAGCAAAATGCAAGGTCAGATAATTAGTTCAGTTTGCCTGAATTGCTGCTCAGAAATTCAGTATGATTTACAAAAAAAGAGAAACGGCATCTCTAAAGGAAGTAGAAAGAAAGCTTTATTTAGAAAATTAGATATCCAACATTAAATGCTTCCCTTTAATGTCAAAATGTGGTTTTACTACTTGGAAATCTCTTCCACACCATCTGTTCCTGGTAGAAACTGTGTGTCCTGCCTGAAGAGTTTGCTTCCAAAAATAGGGGTGGAGGTTGGTAGAGAATTTCTTCCATTGGGAAGAAAAGCTATCCAGCTTTAATAGCAAGGCTGAAGAAGGGTGCCCAGAAATAATAAGAACAGAGAATAAGGGAAGCTTTCTACATGAGTGCTGGCAATATTCAGGTTGAGAAGCGCCATCCTTCAAATTTGCAAGTGTGCTATTGGGGACTAGGAATAAATTGCAGGTAGGAAGTGGATTGAATTAATAAATTCTGAACTGCAAAATCGTATACCTTCCTTATTCTAAGATGGCAAGCAATACTGTTGCTCATTGAGAATGCAGATATAGTTCAGGTTTTTTTTTTTCTTCCTTTGTATGACCTTCAGTTTCTTCTACTGCAAGGAATGTCAGTAATTCAGATTTGAGCCCTGCATCTCATGGGCTAGAGTAACCGATGGTTTCTTATTTCATGAAGGTAATTGGTGCCAGGAGAGCGGGGGATGTTGAGGTTTTATTTTTTAGGACTTCCATTTTCTGGAGCAATAATGATGATGTTTCCTCAGCGTCTAGTTATCCTGCAAATTATTCAGAGAAATGTCCAAATGAAAGCCAGCATAGTTGACAGATAGCAGAACAGGCATTCATTTGTAGCACCCAAAACTTACAAAGTTGAGTTTATCTGTGGTGCGCTCTGTGAAGCAGGACCTTGGTATCACAGATACACCAACAGAATTGCCTTTGAATGGGAAACATCCAGAGCTGGAAATAGAAATAATTTTTCACTCTGTGTGCATTGGTATTGGCAAAAATCTGTGGGCGGAATAAGGTGCTTGTAGGTCTTTTGAAACAGCTCTGTTCACAATGAATGTCCTAGTGAAAAAGCATCAGGTTCTGCCCTTGTTGTTCAACTCTACTGTTAGGACTACTGTGATTAAATCATTAGATCAGTGCTAAATGAGTGGAAAAAAAGAAGATAAAACAAGCAGATACACTGAGTCATTTGAGTAGGAGGAGTTCATATTTTTTACTCATTTTTTTTAGTGCAGAACTCAATGCCGTCTCTGTGTGAGCTGATTTAATATTAGTTTTCCTTCTAGACATGAATTTTATATGAAAGTTTAATACATGCAAGTAGTTTTGTAATACATGCAAGTGGTGTTGTAAAGCAATGCACGTGTTGCTTTACCATGCTGAAAATGTGGAAAGAGTTCTTGTATCTGCATGCTTTGATATTGTAAATGTTATACTTTGGAAGCCACTGAAGACAGTTGCGTTCATGTTGGTGGGAAATAGAGTCTGAAGTTGGAGCTCATTGTGAGGCTGCCTCTTTTCTCCAGAGCTGTTCACTGAGTGCTACAGCAATGACGAGGATCTGGCTGAGCAGCTGCTGACTTATTCCTGTGAAGCCTGGGGAGGGAGCAACTGTCTGGAGCTGGCAGTGGAAGCCAAAGACCAGCAGTTCATTGCACAGCCGGGGGTGCAGGTATGTTGGTGAAGGCGGTGCGAAGATTACTGTAACTCTTAAGATCTGGGCAGCTTTAAAAAAAAAAAAGAGTGAATATTCTTGCCGTGGAAATGCTACATGCGCATGAAAAGCCTCAGATGCTGTCCTCGTGGAAGTGAGAGCCTCCAGGCAAGGTTTCCCAGCCCTGTGAGCACTGAGCTTTGCATGGCAGCAGCGCAGCTGTGTCCTGCAGCTTGCTCAGAGAACTGGCGTCTGCAGCGCTGGGAAATGCGTCCCAGAGAATGGCCGTGGCTGGTGGGGGACAAATCAGCGAATCAGCCACCTCCTAAGGCAAGGTCAGACTAGATTTAGAGCTGTAAATCGTAAACGAACTAGATGATAAAGACTGCCTGAAGCGACTTCTCCCTTGGCACGACTACTGTGTATGTATGGATGTATGGCCCAGAATAAAGTGCCTTATAGATCTGGTCAAATCCTGCTCAGCCTCACTTTTAACTCCTTGTCATGTAGTTTGGAGGATGATTGGTCTAAGGAACGAGCACGCTGTTACTGATGCAGAAAGTTTTCTATATAGTTGAAATGGGCATCTCGGTCATTTGGATTGAAATATCGAAGTGTTGTGTTTTGTTTTGTTTTGTTTTTTCCTAAATCAAATGTTCACTAATAGCATTCCTAGGTTATTTTGCTGCTGCTAGAACAAATGAGGTTATGTTGTTCTTCCCTGCAGAATTTCCTTTCCAAGCAGTGGTACGGAGAGATTTCAAGAGATACTAAGAACTGGAAGATTATACTGTGTCTATTCTTTTTCCCTTTAATAGGCTGTGGTTTCATCTCATTCAGGTAATCAACTGGTTTCTCATTAGCAGAAGTATAGTAAGTCAATTACTCATAGAATCATAGGGCAATTCAGGCTGGAAGGGACCTCTGGAGATCATTCAGTCTGACTCCCTGCTCTTAAAGCTGGGTCAGCTGAAGCAGATTGCCAAGGTTTGTCCCATTGGGGTTTGAGTATTTCCAAGGACAGAAGCTCCACAGCCACTCTGGAAACGTGTTCCAGTGTTCAGTCACTCTCAAATACAGGTATTTAGTGGCTAAATGAACTTTTGACAGATCCTGTCCTCACTCTGATCTGCAGTTAATATTTTCTGATTTACATGTGTGCCTGAAGTCTGTGGATGCAGGAGGTCATTACCTTTGAAGTAATGTCCTGTGCCAGACTTTGTACCTCTCAAATTTTCACTTTGACAAATAGCACAAACATTTCCAGGTATAGCAACTGTGCTTTGAGACCTTTTCCTTCTCTTAATTCCTCAGGAAAAAGCCTGTGGAGAAAACTAAGAAACTCTTCTTGTATTATGTGTCTTTCTTCACCTCACCCTTTGTGGTCTTCTCCTGGAATGTCATCTTCTACATCGCTTTCCTGTTGCTCTTCGCCTATGTGTTGCTTATGGATTTCCAGAAGGAACCTACAGTCCTGGAGATAATCCTTTACGTGCTGGTCTTCGTTCTACTTTGTGATGAAGTGAGACAAGTAGGCAGCGCTTGCAAACCAAAAATGTTTAGTGCTAGATTAAGAGCCTTGTGGTTTTTCCCCTCCTAGTAGTGCAAGGCAATGCAGGCTGCTTCTGTGTTACAGCAAAACCCCATCTTGGTAGATACATTCAGGCAAATCAAGGCACAATGGATATTTTTTTTTCCCCTGGTGTTTAATTCCTACTTATACCCCAACAGCTGTAGTGTCCACACACCAACAGGAATGTGTATTGACTTTGAGGCTGTGTAGATAAGATGATTACAGTGGAGATATTTCTCAGGAATGGTTGCCTTGGGGTTGCCCAAGCAGTTGAGAATGGGTTCGATTAAACATATTTATCTGGATGCATGTTTCTAGATCAAGTGATTCCTGCCTCTATTCTCCATATCCCACCCTTTATTTTTTTTTACCAATGAGCAACATATCATTATGCATTTCTGTTTGTTTTTTAGTCATAAATACAGTTATTGCTAGTTTCACATAGTCTCAAGGAGCAGTTTTGGACTGCCTTCATTGCTTGTGCTGGTGTGGGACTGTCTTTATAGCCAGCCACATAGTTAATACTCTTCTCACTTCGTATGTCAGGGGACATATGAAATATGTTGGCTTTCAGGCAAGCTGGTCTCTACCAGTCAGTGTTCAGAGTAGTGGGAAGATGCTGGGGAAATTGAAGAGAAACGAGCATGTGGTTTCAGCGCAGTGCTGCCTTCTGAGTGTCCTGTCAGGCGTTGGTCTCCACATGGTGTGTGTGGGTGGTGTGCTGGATCAGACCACCCTGCAACAACATGTCTTAAATGAGCTCAAATGACATGGCTGAGTGTCGCTGTTACTGTGCTTCACTTGCTGTGTGGTCTTTTTCCTTTCTAATAGTCAAGGTGGTTACCCTCTCTAAGGCAACTTCACTTGCTACTAAACAAAATGGGGGGAAAGTAAAAGACCCTGTTGCAATGAAAACATTAATGGAGTGTTTGTTTCTGCTGATTTAGGTTCTGTTGTCTCTGGACCTGTCGTTGCACTTTCAGTGTGTGCCCAGCGAAAGTCCTGGCAAAAGCTGTAGGGATTGAAACCTTTTTTCTTACCAATGTCGCTATTTCTCACTACCCTGAGCAGGTGGAACAGCATCAGATCCCAGTAATCCCATTAATAGCTGGTGGTCAGACTGTACCAGTTTGACTGTGGGAGTGGAGGCAGCTAAAACTGAGACTTTATTATAAGATTTAAAGTTATCTTAAGCCACTGTCCTGGCTTCAAACTTCTTTTGCTAAGGAGAACACAGAGCAGTGTCCCAGTCCTCTAAGCTTCTCAATAAACTTTTGCCTAGGCTTTGTCTAAGAGAAACTGCGTGTGCATTGGTCTAACTCTGCAGTCTGAATAGTATGTGTCCTTAACCTGAGACATCCCCCTTTTTTAAATATTGTTTTTACTTCAAAAGTAAAGTAAGAATAACGTTGCCTGAGGTCCCACTGTAAGTGCTGCAGTCAGTTGACTAGTTTTGGGGATAAATCAGCCCTCTGATTAGAGTGGTGTGTCTGTGGAGATGACAGCTACAAAAATTTGTTCCAAATTTAAAGCAGAATGTTTCTCTGCGCAGGAGAACTGAACTGTATCTGAGCCATAAGCCGCTGGCTTAAGCATCTTCTAACTTCTGATGGTCCTAGAGATTTTTAACTATCCGGAGCTACTTTCTGATATCCCATTTAGAGCTGTCATGGCAATAGTGAAATTGGAGATGCCTTTTTCCTACTATCTTCTTAGCCACATGGATGTAGCCTCCAGCCAGGTGAGTGGGTGGGCTTGTGGGGTGTACAGGAAAGCCCCCTTTTCTCAGAGAAGAAATCTGGACTTAACCTCCATGCACATTGTCTTAGCCATGGGACCTTTTTGATATTTCAAGGACTGAACTGCACTGCAATCTCAGTTGTTCTCACCTGTTTACATGCATCTGCCTGTTTTCGCCCTTTCTGCTTTAGACCAAAATCTGTTTCCTTCCCTCCATCTGCAAATGTGCCCTTAATAGAAGAGGCATCAGGCTTAAACTTGCTGCATTTAAAACAGCTGTAGTGCAGTGATATGCTTATTGCCTTGTGAAAGACATTTGGGCCATATGCATCCAGTTGTTCTCATAAAATGCTAATTCACTGTCATGTAAACAACTTATATTTGATGTAGGGAGTTACTAGGCAGGAACAACCTAATGTCATGGGTGTCAAGACATGCTGTCCCCACTCAGTGCTCAGCCTTTGGTACGTTAAATAATAACAATGATGTGTGGGTGCTATGATCCTGAAATAGCATCTGGTAATATCTTAAGCCTGACACCCTGGTAGCTGCTGCATACTTACCTGTCCATCTTTAGCAACACATCTCATCGTGTGAAGCAAATGCAACAATTGTGCATTTGGAATAGCAAAGTGGGACTCTCTACTCACAGCTCCTTCTGCGTTTAGGCCAAAATTCCTCTCAATCTCTGTTTCCCTTTAAAGTGGGAAAGCAGAATTGCCTTCCTTGGGTATGTCAGTTATAGAGAGATTCACTGATTACTGTACTAAGTTTTGATTATTTCAATGATAATTAAAAAGAACTATGATCAGGGACTCAGTCTATTTTTTCAGGCCTGGCAGAGGTTTCTCCTGGTTAAGCTGCTTGTCCTAATGAGTCACCTCTGACTTGGATCCAGAAGTTGGTTCTTGCACGAAGTTTGGATCCAGGTGCATTACCAGTCATTCAGTCTGGGAAAGGAAAGATTCTGACTAGACTTGCAATTCAGAAATAGAGAGACAGATAATTAAAAGAAAAAATCAAATCTGCATCTTTGATCAAAACCATGTGCATGTAGCCAGGGACAGATTGCCAAATTAGCTCTGTAATGAAAGAGAAGCCAGAATTCTTCAACTGCCCCAAAACAGTGACCCTCCTGCCTCCTTCCAGTGTTTCATGTGCTCTTAGCGGATCAAACCAAGACTCCTTTGACCCATTTGGCAGCAGTTCTGTTGGAGCTTTCCATGATCTACCCTGAGGTCTCCTTGGCTCTTGTCAGGGATGTTCCTTATCGCCATGCACAAGCCCTTTTGTGGTTGGGTTGCGTCCTTTGAGCACAGTAATCCATGCTGTGGTGCCATGTTTGTGTCACCAATGTGCTTAACTGGTCCCAGTGCAAGAGCATTAGCCTAGAACATCTGGACTGCAGTAGAAAATGTGTTAAGGAGCTCTAAACACAGAAAATCTCGATCCATAGTGCTATTAGAAGTTAGCAGTAAAAACACATTGTCAGTGATTTCTGGTGTTGATGGATATATTAAACCCACTTTGTTGGGGGAAATTAAAATAAATCTGAACTCTGGTGTACCTATTATGTGTGACAAAAAAAAAAATTAATTGGGTAAGGAAACAATCCTTACTGTTGCATTGGGTGGAATATTTACCTGTGAGGACATCCAGTGGGAAGAGATGAGGGGAGGATGGATGAGCTCCCGTGTCACCGGCCAGTGCTGTGAGGTGGTTACTTTCTGCTCTTTCTCCTTTCCAGTGGTACATGAATGGCAGTAAGTATTTCTCAGATTTGTGGAATGTTATGGATACACTAGCAATATTCTACTTCGTAGCAGGGATTGCGTTCAGGTGAGTAGTATTTTTTTTTTCTTCTGGCCATGTTACAGTTTTGCTTCCTTTCTGGGTTTTGACTACAACATGTAACTAGATTTTTGGGAAATTACATATTTGTGATATTCCTTGTTATTATGAAAGCCCCAGATACTGCCAAGTCTTGGCTCTAAATAAGCAAATAAAGAAGTTGAGCCTATCCCTAGGGTCAGAGGTGGCTTTCCTAAACTCAGATCTTTCTGGACTGGCAGGACAGCCCTTCTTAATAGTTGGGTTTCCATGAGCATGTTTACAAGAATATGGTTGAAATAGCCTTAGGTTTCATGACAGTGCCTTCAAGACTGACTGTATAGAGCATATCAGCCAAAGCTGCAAGATAGTTAATGTCTCAGTCAGAAGTTATTTGGGATTTTCCCTGGCTCTGTTATTGACTATTTAGGATGGTCATCTGGAGTCTTCAAGCTTCGGTGTGTTGTATTTAAGAGGACCGTAATTGTACCTACAACAGTCTAACAGAATGTCATTAGCTCATATAAGCTGTTTTATGTGAATGAGTGAGTCAACAAGCGTGACAAAGAAATGATGGCAACACATTTTACAGTGTAGTTGTTCAGCCAACTGTAACTTAGTTCTTCTTGCCTCAGTGCAGCAGAGCGGTCATTGCACTGATGTTTTTGGAGGGCTGTGGGAATACCTAAAGGGACAAGATTTCCTTGCTGTTAGTAGTTTTAAGAGGGGAGAGGAGACACAGCGATGGTGTGGCTAAGATGGGAAGAGTGTAAACAAGGGGTGCATTAACCACTTCTACCATGTGTCGTCGGGTGGGAGAGGGCATGGGGCTCTAGGTAGCTGTGATCTCTTTTCCAGTTACTCGCTTTCCACTCCTCATTTCATTGTTTCAGTGTATTTCTACATGACTTCTGCATGCTTTACCCAACGCTTGTCTTTGTTTTCTTTTACTGTCTCCATCAGGCTTAACTCATCTGATGAAAGCTCTTGGTATTCTGGGAGAGTCATTTTCTGTTTGGACTACATAGTTTTTACTCTGAGGCTGATCCATATTTTTACAGTTAGCAGGAATCTAGGACCCAAAATTATTATGCTGCAGAGGATGGTAAGATTCTGGCAGCTATTCAAGAGAGTCTAAATAAATGATGTGATGCTTTGCTTTTTCCTTAAGAGTGAAAATCGCCACCGTTCCGATGGTGGCAGCAAGTTCTCTCCTTCTCTTAAATCTGCTAAACAGGATTAATTAGGATTTAAATAGGACCTAATTAAGAGCAAGGCCTCTTTCTCTCCCTCTGCACAGGGAGAGAATAAAGATCAGGCTGAAGAACAGAAGAGGAAATTTGTTTCCTGGTAGCTTTTGTCTTGCATGTCTCAAATATTTCAGTGGTATAGTCCATCACTTTTGTTGCTCACATCAACATTCCCCAAACAAGGCAGTGATGATAAATGCTATAGGAGGATTTCTGTCTTCTGCTGCATCCATCACACAAGTAACTGGAGAAGCGGGTGGTGAGGAGCCTCTTGTGGAGTGGCCTGCCTGATTCTGTCTTCTGTAGCTGGAAAGGTTGTTTGCTGGCAGACTGGGAAAGGTAACTGGAGGAGACTGGGGTTCCATGTAACACAGATATGGATAATACAGATGTGGCTTGCTGTAGGTATGGGAATAAGGAGCATTGGAGAGCTGGAGTATGTCTGCTTGAATCTTCCTTGCAGTGATAACTCTACACACACACATATACTCTGAAGAAAAGAGATTTGAAGTGCTCTTGACACAGGGAGCATTTGGGGAATGGCACTCAAAGGGTATGTGAAGGGACTATTGCTAGATGTTCTTAGGAGAAGTTTTACCCGTCTTTCTGTATTTCTGTAGGAGTTGGGTTGTATTGTGCCTTTGCAAAGGATTGGCATATATGGAATTTAAAAACCAGCTGTGTGGTGGCAATAGGAGTAACAGTGTGGTCTGCAGCTTATCCAGAAAACCTTTATTTTGTCTTGTACCACTGCTGCAAAGCTGAAGTCTAGAGATTACCTGGTCCTAGAGTGCCTTATGATATGGAAGCAACAACACAGGATTGTTTCCTGCACATCTTCCTCTTGTTTAGCCTTTTTCAAAAGGGATGAATTTTTGAGTAAGTCTAATAATAAAAATGTTTGGGGCTAGTGGAAGGGCAGATCTCGGTGGAGGTGGGTCTGCAACAAATGGTAAAGCTCAGCTGGGACACTGCCAGTCTTCAGTTATCTGCATGTTGTTTAGAGCCAGAAATTAATGAAACTGTTGGCCAGAGTGTCTGGACTATAAACGCTGCTTTGAAGACATCCAGGGTGGTATTTTCTGAAGTGGTGGCTGCTTTCATCTGACGTTTGACTTTAAGGTCTGCAGCTACAGTTGTTGCATGAATAGTCTTTACATGTGGATCTGGCTTTGTGGGTGGACACTGTCTGATGCCAATCCTATTCTGGAATATGCCTTGGTTTTCTGGTTGCGTAAATATTTTTGAAGTTCCCTGAGGGAGAATGGTCAGTTATTTGTTTGCGTGTGTTGGCGACTGTAAATTTATGAAGCAATGATCTGAAAACATGCATTCAAATTATATGAACCGTGTAGGCTTTTCTAATATTTGTTCTTACTCAACTATCAAATCAGGGAGAAAGAAAGTGTGGAGGGGGCACTGATGCGTTTACTTGTTGTCCTGTTTCAGATGATAGATGTCTTCTTCTTCCTCTTCCTCTTTGCTGTGTGGATGGTGGCCTTTGGTGTGGCCAGGCAAGGCATCCTGAGGAAGAATGAGCACCGCTGGGAGTGGATATTTCGATCTGTTATCTACGAGCCGTACCTGGCTATGTTTGGCCAGTACCCTGATGATGTTGATGGTACCTATTTTCTGTGGGAAGCTTTCCTTGGTGGGTGAAGGCTCTGTCTTTTCAGCGGTTGCCAGTCTCCTTTCCTCCAAGCAGCAATGGGGCCAGTTTTTGTCTGATGGGGAGGTGGGAAAGGAGGGGACCTCATGTATTGTGGTCAGTGGTAGCAACTGGGGCTGGACACAACAAGAAGAGGGGTAGAGGGCTCACTGTTTGCTCTCCTCTCCTGCTTTGAGGTACCACCTACAACTTTGACCGCTGCACCTTTTCTGGGAATGAGTCCAAGCCCTTGTGTGTGGAGCTGGATGCCAACAACCAACCGCGCTTTCCGGAGTGGATTACCATTCCCCTTGTCTGCATTTACATGCTCTCGACTAACATCCTTCTTGTGAACCTACTCGTGGCCATGTTTGGGTACGTAATTGAGGAGCGATCACTTGCTTGTGATCTCTGTATCAATATCCTTCTGAGAAAGGGAATGAAGTCCTGGAAGACAACAGGAAGCCAGCCCTTGGATTCTGCCTGTGCCTTTTGCAGAGGATTTGCTGGGAGTAGTCCAAACAGGATTCCCAGCTTGGAAAAGACCTCTCAAGTGAAGGGTGGTGGGCAAAGGTGGACAAAGGCCAGGTTATTCAGCATTTCTCACAGCAGCCTGACCAAAACTAGTACAATATCCTGGGGATGGATTGCTGCCTGTCCTTTTGCTATTTCTCTGATCATCCTTGGCACACTGGGCTCAGTACAAACGCCTGTGGCTCACACGGGGTGAGAGCTGGGTCAGTGCTTTACAAGTGTGAGTTGCTGCACAACAGACTTAGCTAGACTGAATAAAAGAGTTATTATCACAGTCTTTTCACAACACGCTGGCTTTTACTAACCAGAACTGCCATGTGGTGATGATGGGTGTGTTACTGCTCTGGTGGACCTGCTGTTCGTTGTTCTGACTTATACCACAGGCAATGGACTGCATCTCCTTGGGACATACAAAAGGACTTTGACTTATAAAACAAAAGGTGATGGCATTTTTCATGGTAATTTGTCTTTGGTGGCTCTACCAGTCAAGAGGCCTGTTCTGGGATCTTGTAAGGTGTTACACTATGCAGATGGATCAGACACCTGCAATGTGGTGCTAGTGACTGCTGACTGTATCACATAGCCAGCACTCATTTGCAAAATAAAAATAGTTGCTGTTGTGCGCATTACCAAAGATACATTAACTGCATTGGGACCAGCCAGAGCAAACCATAACAGGTCCTCAGGGGTAAGTTTCCTCTGTTTCTTCCAGAAATGCCTGGTGTTTACACTGCAAGCTCTGACACAGAGTTGAGTTAATAATGGCAAGTCCTTATATCAGACTTCTGGAGTGTTTTTCCATCCTGTCTCACTTCCAACTTGTGAACACAGTTGGATTGGTGCTGTGGCTCTGTTCTCCTTCCCAATCCTGCTGCTGGGCATAATTCTTGAGGTCTGCTACATTTACTTCTGTGTGTTGTGGTGGTACTTCAGCACTGACAGACTTGGCAGGAATTTGCTTTGGCAACAAGAATATTTACAGGAACTGCTGAGGACTCTTGGTTTGCATCAAGAGGATCTCCTTTCCGAACGCTAGTGCCAATTTTTACTGGCCTGAGACGTGTTAGTGTGATGAGTTGGAAATGCTTCAGCTTTGGTATCAGCTCTGAACCTTTCTTCCTATATGGTGCTGGACAGGCAGAAATGTGTTTTGTTTTGTTTGTTTGTTGGGTTTTTTTTTTTTGCAAAGCAGATGTTGTACCTGAGTTTTCCTAACTTGCATGGGACCTGGGGATAGAAAACAATGCTTATATTCCCTAGAAAGGGTGAAAACAATTCATGTTAATAAAGCAAAATAAAGCAGCAAGCCATTTCTAACCCAGAAGCATTTTGTGTTTGTTAGAACACTTATTTTAAAAGCACCTGGTAGTAAATTCTCTGCTTTATATGGTTATGCCAGTAAAAACCTGTTTGTTGCCCATTCAGCTTATTTTGTGGAAGGACCCAGCATGAATTCTCTATTGACACTCTTGGAGCTTTGCATTGGTCATTTTAACAACAGACTGAATTATTTACTCAAACGGGAGCATTATACTGTGCTGCACTCGGGAAGCCCAGTGGGCAAACAGCAATCCCAGGTGGTTTTATTCTTGGTGCAGGTAGAAATGTGTGAATGTGTGATGGCTCCTCCTAAAGCCAGTGTGTACATGGGTGTTATGAAACATTGACATATACTATGTCTATTAGACACCAGTCCAATCAGTGTTTCTTTGTAATTAAGATTGTATATTAATTTTAAAAAGAGAGAATCCAACTTTTTATTTGTATCCAGTAGCTGAGAAGGGTGAATATTAAATTTTAGATACTTCTGAAATTCAGGACTGTATTTATGTTCTAAAACAAAAGATAATTTCTACCAGGTGAAGGTTTTAGCTTATCTCATGTAAGGATCTGTTAGGATCTCAATACAGACATTTTGGAAACATCTGTCTGCCATTTAACATCAGCAACGAAAGGTCAGGCAGACTATGAGCTGTTTGCTCTTGTGGCTGTTGCTTTGCTGGGTTTGTACAGTGCTTAGTACAGTAGGTTTGAAATCTCAGGAGCTTTTCATTTTTTTGTAAATCTTCTATTTTTAGTGTTGCGGGGTTTGGTTTGGTTTTGGGTGTTTTGTTGCTTAGAAGTTAGCTGGTGAATTAATGAGACATAGTATCTGGCAAAGAAGCATCCTGTTCTCATGTCTAAGCTGGAAGAAAATTGCCTAGAGCTAAGGTAGTGAAAGTATGTGGAGTATTTTCTCCCTGTTCCTATTTTTTCCAATTTATTTGTAACTTCAGGGTTGGGGATGGGGGGTGTTGCTTGGTTTTTTTTGTGTGGTGTTTGTTGTTTGGTTTGGTTTGGTTTTTTTATGTTCTTAGTTCCTCCTATTTTCAAAGGTCTTTCTAAAACAGAGAGTAAAATCAGTAAAAATTACCAGCTTCAGAATGACTCTGTGAAAACGTATCCTGGTATAATACAGAGAAACACTATATTACTTGGCTCTGATGGAGTTCTTTGGTGAATAACTAATGCTGTGTGTATTTTCTTTTTCTTTGCCTGTTAGTTACACTGTTGGATCAGTACAAGAGAACAATGACCAGGTGTGGAAGTTCCAGCGTTATTTCTTGGTCCAAGAATACTGCAGTCGCTTGACTATTCCCTTCCCTTTTGTCATCTTTGCCTACATCTTCATGGTGATGAGGAAATGTTTGAAATGCTGCTGTAAGAAAGAAAGTAAAGAGCCATCTATTTGTTGTGAGTAGGATTATTCTCCGTGGCATTGCAAATCTTCCATGTCATATGGTGTGCTTAAACCTCAGACAGTTTGTGTTTTGGGAAATTTTCAAGGGCAATGTAGACCTTGGGAGGAGGTGGTTGTACTGGAAATGAAGAGCAGCTTATTTATATTCTCCATCAAATGGAAAACCACTCTGCTGGAAATCTCCTCAATAAGATTCAAATAAAAGCCACTGGCTGCTTCTTAGCCATCATCTTCCTTCAGTACTCAAGGGGCGTGTTCTCTGAGATATGGGGAATTGTATTCCTAACTCCTTATGCAAAAAGTCCTGTTGAGCATTGTGGTGTTCCCCACCCTCGAATAGCTTCAGTTTTAGTCTAGCTAGAGAGCTTTTGTGTTCTACCATGAGACCTGCTCTGCTTGAGTACTGTGTAGTTGTCCAGTGCTTTCTTGTCCAAGCCATTTTGAGGCAGAATTACCTCATGTATGTATATCAGTTAAGTCTTCAAATTAATCCTCTCAGATTAGGGCTGTCTATGCTGCTTTCTAGCTTTGAAAGGGGATTTTTGTGTTGGAGTACTGAATAAACACATCCAGAGCCTGCAGCAACTGAAAGTCATCGTGATGGTCTGCATCAAAAATGTAAACCATCCCGTTTATCATTAGCATCTGATAGTGCTTCTCTTCTGCACTACTCCTGGGTGGCAGAGATCCCTCATCTCGCCTGCTCCGAATAGTTTGGTAAATCGTACAAGAGGTGGTCTTAGTCTCTGCTTGCCGCTTTACCTTCTGGAATTGCATTTCTTTTTGTCCTTCCATTGCAGTCTCCCAGATAATACAGCTAGTAGATGCTAGGGCAACCCAGCAGAGCACAGTCATCTTCAGAGGTTCTTCTGGTGAGTGGCTGAAAGAGAGCACAGTCTCCAGGCCCTCTGGGCATGGCCAGGTAGGCAACCTGCCTCAGAAATGCAGGAGTGGCTCAGTCAGTCCTCTAGCTATTTCCACCTTATTTACTCTGTCAGAGGGCACAGATATGAATTGTTTTAACAAGCTTTTTCCGCCAAAGAACTGGAGTGTTTTTTCTTTTTTTTTTTTTTTTTTTTTTTTTTAAAAGTGCCAGCCAGAAGCGGATGAGAGAGGATAAATTGAGTTAATTGACAGATTTATTCCCATCCATCAGCAACCTGACTGTTGCCCTGCAGCACATGCTGGAGTTGTTATTAGTTCAGGAGAAAGATGCCTGCTTTGGGGCATAAAATTCCCTAGCACTGACTAAATCATCCTAGCTGTCCAAATTACTGTTTGATTTCCTTGCTGGAGAGGTTGTTTAACTGCAGATATTTCTGCCCAAGTGATGCACAGTTGATGTTGCAGTTTTAAAAGCAAATGAAAGAATTCATTAGAGCCAGAATATCATTGTGGTTGAGCTGGTGACAGGAATGGGGAACTGCATGGGGAAAGCACACTAATGTGTTGACCTTTGCAAAATCCTGGCTTCCCCACTTAACTCATAGAAATGGTTGGGATGTGGGTGCTTAAATGCCTGATGGTATCTGGGAGAACAACTGAGGCTCTGTGAGGTCAGAGGAGCGCTGGGTGGAGGAAATGGGACTTCAGTCACTTGCCAGCTGTGGGCTGCTTTAGTCTTGGCTAACCTGTTCTTAAATTAAAATCCCTGCGGTTTGTGCTGTCCTGTTGGAGTAGGAAAAAATGCAGAAGTATTATCTTGGAGGACTTTGCCTCCAAGTCATTTGCTCTGTGTCACTCTTGAATTTACAGCATCAACAGGAGATGCTGTTTAGAGAAAACAATGCTTCATTATTTTGAAATATTTTAGCGATGAGTCATACAACATGGTTCTTAACACGTGTTACTCTTAATGATCCAATATGGGATAATGTAGAAATAAAAGCAAAGCTCAAACCCAGGCAGGAGCTCTCTGCAATGTCCTAACCTGTCGAAGTGGCTGCCGTTTCACAAAGCACATTAACCAAGACTCAAAACATTCCAGAAAGACTTTTGGAACTTGTGGTTTTTTGTTAGTATTTTCTTTCTTTTAACCAACTCTGGTTGCCAGGAGCACACAGTAAAACGCATTAATGCCATGTTTGTCAGAGAAGTGCCACAGGTGGGAAGTGGGGCTGCAAATGCTCTGGTTGCAGCAAAGGGAATTGTTAACGTCTGAATGCAAGCACTAACATACTCTTTCTGTATCTTAGCATTGGGAAGACAAAATCACTGAATCTAGTATCACTGGTTTTCTTCACACGTGTTTTCCAGGCTCAAAAAATGAGGACAATGAAATTCTGGCATGGGAAGCTGTCATGAAGGAAAATTACCTTGTTAAAGTCAATACCAAAGCAAATGATTCATCAGAAGAGTACGTCTGCCCTTCTTTGTCTTCACTCTATTAACTTTTTGTTGAATATTTTTAGCCAAGTTTTCAGCAGCTCTTAAGTGTTTACAAACTAGGGAGTAGATAAATAAACTCAGCATAAACATGCCTTTTCTTTTTATTTTTTGAGTAAAAAGTTGGCTTCTTTGTCAGCAGTTGCAGACTGTGTTCAGAAATAGTTGATTGGGCTGATAAAATGCTAATGACAATATTGCAATAGTTAAATGGTATATTATGCACACAACTGGGCAGATGTTTTAAACACGCTTGTTCCAAATGCCTGTCACGGTATTTCTCAAATGGTTGTGCTTTTCCATACTTGAATCTATTTTTCCAGCAGATGAGATGTTGTCTTCCTGTATTGTTTTCGGATCTCATCGTGAAAGCGATGCTATAGCTGACTAGTTTTGCATCATTAGAGGTTTAGATTGGATATTAGGAAATAATTCTTCCCAGAGAAAGTTGTCAGGCATTGGAACAGGCTGCCCAGGGAAGTGGTTGAGTCACCATCCCTGGGGGAGTTTAATGGAGGTATTTAAGATGTATAGACATGCTTAGGGATGTGGCTTAGTGGTGGACTTAGCAATGTTAGGTTTATGGTTGGACTCTGTGATCCTAAAGGCCTTTCCCCACCTAAATGATTCTATGACTGTGCAATTAGTAGAGAATATTTAGTGTTAGACCTGGAATGTCAAACGTTCCCTCAGCATCAGTCTGTATGGAGGTCTGTACTTAATAGCCCAAGTAGGAAAGACCTTTGGGGAAGGTAAGATGGTATTTAAAGTTTGACTTATACTGCTCTTCTTTAACTGCCAGCTCAAGATAATTTGTCTTAGGGATCTGTCTCAGTGTTTACATAGTAATAGCATGAGATGAGAAATATAAAGGAAGCTTAAAAACAGTAACCTGTTGTGTGATGGCTTAATTCTGTAGCTAGCTTCCCGCAGCTTGAGTATTTCCCTAAATCAAAAGGAAGAGCTGATAAGAATGGGCAGGAAAGACCAGCCTTCCATGCCCCTCTGCTCCCACTGTGCACGTTGCTGTCCACAAGTTAGTGGTTATGTTAAGACTACCTGGAGGCACTCAGTGTTGGATAAGAAGCCAAACAAAGAGGGGAAAAAAAAAAAAAAGCTTTTATCCTGGAAGCAGAAGTGCCTTGACAAGGAAAATAGAATAGCGCAGCACTACTGATAATTCATATGTTAGTTCATATAATTGTAATAATAACAGTGCCAAATGACCTGCAGCTCTGCCTTCTTGGGAGGATGAAACATTGGTGTTCCCAAGCAGTGGTGTCTGCAGACAATCCGACTATACACAGAGGGCCAGTCCTCTGGCGACTTCAGACTCTAACTGCATTAGCCTTAGTATTTGGCCAAAGATGAGGACTAGATCTCGTAGCTCCAGATAGGCTTCTGCGAAGCTCATTTTTGTGTGTCCTCTTTCTCTTTTCAGGATGGTGCATCGATTTAGACAACTGGATGCAAAGGTACTTGTGTTTGACTGCTCTGGGGGATGTGCTGCTATCTGGTGAAGCAGGTAGTGGTCCACAGGAAAAAAAAAGCATCACAGGGAGTCACGTGCAGTCTTTGCTGTCACCAAGATCCCATTTTGATTGGGCTTTTTTGATGTGCTCTTTTGCACCTTTAATTCTATATGTGGCTTTATATTGAGCTGGAAAATGAAGCAGAAACTTGCTTAGCATTGAAGTGTTTCTTACTATTTTTTATTGAATGGAATAAAAGCGAAAGTAACTGTCATATAAAACTGCAATATTCTGTGTAGCAAGCCCATGAAACACTGATGGGAAGAAGGGGCATTACACACTTAGAACATATTTGAGAAGGGTATGCTCTGTTGAGTTTAGCTTCTAGTGTTGAAGGCATGAGGTAATTAATCCTACTTTTTTTGTTGTTTAACCTCTGTGTATAAAATTAAGTGGCAGTTCAGCTATATTGTGACAAGCCTGATGGTGCTTCATATAGCCCAGGCAGCACCTGCTGGGTTAACAAAGGGTGCTCCATGCATAGTGCAGGGTGGGAAGACCTTTAATTGTGATTGAAGTCACCAATTCTCATCTGAGTCACGGAAACATCCTGTGTCGAAGCAATATAAAGCTAACAACCTACTGGAGAGCACATGGTTATCAGAATTGTCATACAAGTGTAGTTTTTATGACTGATACTGAAAAGACCTTCATGATGGCTATTTTTTGAGGCTTGATTGAATTATGTATTTTGCTTTGAAGGGGGAAGTTGCTTTGGTATGAAGAACAGACTTTTTGGAAGTCCAAGGGTGAAAAGGCCCACATATACTTAAAAATACTACTTTTGATTGCTGTCAAATAATTTAGATTGCAGAATAATAGCTTATTTTCAATACTGAAATGGAAATGGTGAGTGCCCAAGTATGTGTCTAGTGATGCTCCTCTTGAAGCTGAAAGTAAATATGGTAGCTTTAACTCTCTACTAAAAGCTAAGACCCAAATTGTACCTCTTGTTCCGTGAGGGAATACCTTACAGCAGGCTGCTTTGTGCATTTGTATCTTCAGCTTTGGTGGCAGAAATATACTGAGGCCAGTGCTTAGGAGAGTAATGCCCCAGGGATATCTTGTGGGCTTTCACTTGTCTTAAAAACAAGTCTAAGGATGTACCCAAGTCCTAGGTGTGAGCCCTGATCATGGAGTAAACTGTTCTTTAAACCCGATAAGGATGTCCCGAGGAATAGTGGGCTTCAGTTAGGGCACAGGGAGGGTTCAAAGGCAGCTGCATGTGTCAGGATGAATGCTCCACAAAACTCCGCTGATCTGCGATCTTTCCTTTGAAGGAGCATGAGGAGATGGAGTGTAGATGGGAACTTGTGGCTGCCATGATGTCTGCTTGTTAACTAGGTGAAATACACTTGCAGTAGGGCTCACTGCATTAATTGCATTAATGAAAACTGTAATTGGGAGTGTCCTTTCAAGCACTATTGCATTTGACAGAATATTTGGAGAGGCGATTACTTGTTATTCATGTTAGCATTGCTTTCCTGTGAAAAGCAATATTAACACTGCTTCATTTGCCACCACAGTGTGACTACTGTGTACAAAAAACAGTAAGTTATTGCTTTCAAAGTAGTGGCTGGTGTCCACAGGGTAGCCAGGGAGGCAGGAGTTCAGGTAAGGGATTTAATGCCTGTTGTTGCTGATGTTGTATGGTATTTTATAGGGTATTTTAAAGTACTTAACTACTGTTGGCTTGTTTTGTTCTTTTCCTTTCCCTTCATTCCAAGCTGTGATCATATGTTGAAATGAGTTAGATTGATTTTGCATAAACAAAGCTGTTTTTTTTTTTATTACTATTTTTAAGCTCTCTGATTTGAAAGGCCTTCTGAAAGAGATTTCCAGCAAAATCAAATGAATGCAGCTGAAATCCAAGAGCAGTTAGCTGAGCAGGGTAAGCCCTCTTTAAATCCATTCTATGACTTGAATAAGTTACCAGCATTTGTGATCTTAACGTGATATACCTCTGGAAGCAAAGTTAGTATTAACTATTGATGCTTCTATTGATGTCTAATATTGGAAAAGAACAGCTGAATTATCTTCCTCATTTTATTTTTTTTTCTGAAGTGTAGAATTTTCCATCTGATGTTCCTAACAATTTTAGGCATGGTTTAAAATATCTTGGCTTGCTCCTTTGCCTTTGAAAAACTGTGGATAACCCAAGATTATTTTTGTTGTCTTTGTGCTGGAGGCCCCCTAGAAAATTAGGAGCTGCTGTGCTGGATCCTTTACACTTGGTTCATTTGAACTCCGAAGAACATTAAAACCAAATAGAAAAGAAAGAATTGTGGGTAGGAATAAGGTTTATTTTTCTGTTGTCAAAATAGGGCATTATGGTGGATTGCTATGGCCTTCCTGTGTCTTGTATGATAAACTGCAGAGTGAAGCATTCACCCAAAGGCTACAAAACCGCAGTTCAGTGTTTAGTCATGAGCTTTGTGTCCTTCATCAAGTTCTGTGGAAAAACTGCGTTGGAGCCACAGGTCCAGGGGATGTGAAAGCCAGGCAGAATATTGGTGGACACGGAGAACTCCTGACTTCATTAAAAACAGCAGGTTAAGAAGTGCAGCTGTTGACAAGGATAATCTGGAATGAGTTGATCAGCCTGAACGTTAGAGCCTGGCCCCTTCTCCCATAGAGAATTTCTCTGCGAAGCAACTCACGTGTGTGTCAAACATTCCTGAATCAACTTTCTCACCGTTTTTCAGGGGTAACTTCATATTCACTTGACCTGAAGTTCAGTTTAGTTATGAATGACTTGCAGCCACCTAGTAAAATCTACAGGGCTTGCCAGTTACTGTGGTTTTTTTCTTGGATGCAGTAAACTCCAGGTCACCTAGAGAGTAGGCTGGAGAATAATGGAACTCTGGAGGCCATCTAGTCTAACCTTGCTGAAAACAGTACTGGCTCAGATCAAAGGTAGCTGTAGTTTGGCTGAAAAATAGGTTGCAGTTCAATGAGAACAGATGCCAATTTTACAGTTACCTGGGAATTACTGGCTACACAGGCACAAAATACAGGAAAATCTGATGAGACAGCAGCTCTGCAGAGAAGTGCCTGAAATGAAATATTTAAATAGCTGTTGTTTTGTTGTCTGTGAGATTTGTGAATCCTCCTGCTGCTTATAGTGCAGTGAATCCTCTGTAGGGTACAACATCCAGTGTTAGGATTAACTTTCGAGGAAGATGGAGTGGCTGGAGAGTGTTTGGAACTGTGACAAGAGGAACTGAAAGTCTTAACAAAAAAGGAGTGAATGAATTACAGTTAGCTTACTTGGGAAGGAAGATATATGTTTATGGTGGAGCTCATGGAAACGACCTCTTGTATATATAATCAGTGTCTTGAAAGCGTAGAGTCACTTTCCAGTTTATGCCTGGTAAACTATCTAGATGGCATCTCAGTTGTGATCAAACTGGTTTGCGTGCAAGCTGTCCCGATTCTGAAGCTGAGCCTTGGCAGTCCACGCTACTAACATCATGGTGTGAACAGAGAGGTTAGTGTCTCACAGGAAGCAGATGTGTATATTATACTGCCTCATCTGAAAGGGAGTACTTGTATTTCTGCTGACCTTCTTCAACAGGAGATGCTCGGCTGGCCATTCCAGGTACTTTGCATGCAGGTGTTTCTTTTGCTTTTGCTTCCTGATGAGTTTCTCTGCTCAGACACCATGTTCCGGACAGGTGCTGCAAAGAGTTCCTTGGTCCCAAGTGTTGCACGATACATCCAGTTTGCTGAGCTGATGTCATGAGGATGAAAGCAAAATGTTGAAGTGGGCTGGGATCTCTAAATTTTTTTCTTTTGCTCACACAGGTACTGATTCATCAAGAATAAATTATCTGAGCTGGCAGTAACCACCAAGCACATGGTAACTGATCCACCAGAGTCTCAGTGTCTCAGCAGGAATTTCTAGGATTTTTTTTTTTTTTTCTATAAAACAGCTCTTTTTCCTTGTTGCAAGATGATAGCAAAACATTAAGATGACTGTTTATCTCCTGGCAGGACTCCCATATTACCCGAGCTCTCCTTTTTCCTCATCTCCCCTGATGCTCAATGGCAGCAATTCGTACTTGTCAGCTGCTGTTAAATAGCACTGTTAATTCCAGGAGTTCTGCTTTTGCTGCCAAAATCACTTTGCTTTTCAATTTCACTCAAAGGGACCTGTTCATGACTTTCCTTTAGCCACTAATTGCTTGTCTTGAATCAATCTCCCTTCCCTCTCCTTCGTGTAGTAGCCAGATCTAGCTTATTACTTGCACGGTCTGTCTGTCAGGCCTGCTGAGGTCTGTAATGTTGGCGTGCCAGAATGCAACGTATTGCAGCATCGTCCCCAGGAAGAAGGATAGCCTTTGGTCCTACCATGCACCCACATCTCGGACTCTACATGGACAGTGTGGACTTCTTCCCACTCTACCTGGAACTGTGCAGCAATGCAGATGCTTCAGCTGTTACAGCCCCACATGGGACAGACTTAATTCATCCAGAAAGTGTTTCCAAAGGCCTTGTGTGCAGTCCTTGCTTGTTTCTTTAGTGGTAATTTGTATACTTGGAACATTGCAATTTGTTTAACTTTTTCAAACATCTGTTTGCAGATGTTTGCATTTTGAACTGAAGAGATTATTGGTCAGCTTTCAATATTGTGATGCTTGGTACAGTGGGGTTGTTGCTCTTTCTGCTTTCTATCCCAAATAGCAGCTGAATTTTGTGGCAATTTGTGTGATATAACTGGATACATTACCAGCTGAAGGGAAAGCACTACAAATGGCATTTATCTTGCAAAGCACTGTGTACATCTTCATCCTCAGTGTCTAGGAACAAGCTTCCAGGGTGTTTGATTTTGAAGGTTTAGGTATTTGTTCCTTTTGCTGGCAATGGCTGTCAAATCCATACACTTTACCATGACTTGCAGCTGGTCTGAGAGCTGTCAGGCAGAATATATGGGTGCCACATGAGGTCCCCAGGTGAGTAGTTAGGTATGTGGAGAGGGAATTTCTGCTGAAGCAGAACACTCCCCAGGTGGATCACCTTGACCAGTGCTGATACAGCCGTGTGGTGCTGCCTGGCTACAAACCAAAGGTGGCGTGTAGGCCTGCCTGTGTGCACAAGAGCATGTTCCAATCCACGTCTGCTGTGAAAAATTTGTTGGTCCGAGATGATGAAGACACGACCATTCTGTGCGTTTTGGTGTTTGCTGCAGTACAGGGATATGAAGCACTGTTGTACATGGGGGATGTTTCCACTTTAGGGTGCAGCTGATTGAGGTGTAGCTTACAGACTGAGGAGGCCAGCACATGCATGCATCGTTTACTGGAGGTGTTGCTGCTTGTCTTTGTAGCTGAAAATGGAATAGTTTTACAAGGAAATCTGTGATTGAGGGCTTATCGGAAGGGCCACTGCTCTTTTTTGCTGCTTCACATGATGTAGCTTTACTGTATGCCATGCTTTTACAGAATCCGGGGGGATACAGCGTGTGGAAATGTGTGTTTTCCCATTAAAAAGTTTATAAAGGACTCAGACTTTCATTGGCTTCTGTGGCAGCTTGCATCATAAATTATTGAGACAAGTTTCCTTTCTAGAAGTTATTTCTTCATATGTCGTTATGTTGCATCTGCCAATGCCACCCAACTGGATGGTGAAGTGAACATGTCAGAAGAGAGAGCCTGGGCAGGCTTGAAGAGCAGGGCTATCAAGAACAGTACGAACTCGAACAAAGACAAGTGCAGAATCCTGTACCTGGAATGACATAACCAAGGAGCCCAGTATAGGCTGGGATCTGTGTGACTGGGGAGCAGCCTTGCTGAGAGTGACCTGGGACTGTTTTTTCTCTCTTGACTGGAGGCAGGACTTCAGAGCTGTGGAAACAGCAGCTTGTGTTTGCAGAGGGCCTGGGGCTTTAAGTCTGAACCTACACGTGGAAACACACTTGGAGAAGAGCTCAAATGCCTGTTTTGAAAGGACCATAAGTAATTCACTCTTGCTAAGGTTTAAGTATGTGTTTGTTTTCCCCAAGCAAACTACTCATTTGGGTAAATGCCTTTGGAGGAAAGGGGGTGTTTTCCCAAGGGAAGTGCTTCTCAAAAAGTTTCCAGTGGGTTAGGTGTGGATGTCTCTTTTGGATCTCACTCTGGTTCTTGCGCTCCTCCTGGCCCAATGCCTTTCAATAGGTGCAGGAGAAGGGAGAAGGCTTTTCACAGTTTTTGCTGTGAAAAGCAGACTGGGGTTTTCCCTGCAGATACACAGACCAACTCTGAACATGGTCCATCCCAAGCACCTGCCAGCAGGGTCTGACACCCACCTTTCAGCTGAGGCCTGAGCAGGAGCATCACTCTCCAGCTGAAAGCCCCAAACCAAGGGGAGCACACAAACCCTGTCAGCACAGAAGAAATCTTGCTGGGTGAAATAACTGCTTTGTTCTCAGTGAATTATTCAACACAAAATACACTGTCGTTATGGCTGGCTAGCTCCCAGGACGTGGTCAGTTCAGTGCAGCAGTGAGAGCTGTGAATTAAAAGGCTTTTACCCACCTATTCACGCACACACATCAGTTTAGGGTTTTTTAATCCATGGCAATATGCATTTACCTGTTTTTTGTTACTGTGTCCCAAGAGGTGATGGATCTATCCTGCCTTTTATTTCCTTTACGTGCTCATTTAAGCTGGGGATGCATGTATTTTGTGTTACGATAGTCTAGTGCCTCATCTCTCTAGGCCTGCGCTGCTTCTTCTGTGCAGATGGAGATGGTTGCAGACAGAGAGTTAGTCTTAGTGTCTTGACAGAAGCTGCTCTGGCCCAGAGCTGGCATAGAACTGAGCTGATGGGCCGTGCACTTTGGAGAGTCCTTGTCTGTATGGCACCATCTGATCTTGATGTGTCCCTGGCCATAAGGAAGGGTTGAAAGGTTTGGCTCGCAAAGCTTCTTGCTAACTGGCCCTTTCTGTGCATCTTGGTGAGAATTAGGTAGGCATTGGTTTGTTCAGCTTGGAGAAGAAGAGACTGAGAAGAGACCTCATTGTGGTCTACAGGTTTAGATTGGACTTGAGGAAAAGGTTCTTCACCCAGTAGGTGCTGGAGCACTGGAACAGGCTCCCCAGGGAGGTGTCACTGCCCCAAGCCTGAACAGGGTTCAAGGAGCAATTGGCCAGTGCCCTCAGACACATGGTGTGAACTGAGGGGTTGTCATATGCAGGGACAGGAGTTGGACTCGATGATCCTTGTGGTTCCCTTCCAACTGAGGACATTCTGTGATTCTATGATTTTAGGCAGCTGTTGCTGTTGGGCATTATCAGACTTCAGAATCAGGGCATCTTCTTGAACAAGCACATCTTGGACATCCTGAAAGGGGCTGTTTGCTCTTTGACCTGTGAGGGTTTGTCTGGTTTCAGAATGACATGATGCTGTTGTGGGATGGGAGAAGGGGTACAACATGTACACAAGTTGGCCTTTAGACAGCCAGTCCTGTCACCCTGGGTCCCAGAAAAACCTCCTAGCAGTTCCATGTGCACGTGGGGATGCTGGTCAAGCCTGGGCTGTCCGGGAAACTGTGGCAGCTGATTTTAAACTTGTATGGGTGCCTATGTGTCAAGTACAATGATGTTCCTTCAGATACCTTTCAGGATATACCTGTCCTGCCAGGTCTCCCTAGCCTGAGGGATGCCTTACATATCTTGTGGTACAAGTTGTTTTTCTGTGGAAGCGTCCTACAGCCGTCCCCAGGGGTGGGGACCCTGGCGCGGGATGGAGAACCGCAGTGCCAGGAGGATGCTTCATGGCCCACTGCTGATATTGCAGGCTCCTGGAGGAGCGGGCAGCGGATCAGGCTGCACCTCGTGTGCTGCTGGAGTCTGCTGCAGGAATCCCGGCACGTAAGCCGTGCCTGGCTGTTGTAAATAAGCCCATCTGCGTTTCCTTAGGAAGGAGGTGGCTAACGTGTTGTTGCCCCTGGCTGTCTCCTTTTCCATTATTAATTTGCTTTTAAACATTGGTATGATACTGTCTCAAGGCAACTTTATGTCAGGTTATTTTCCTGCGTCCCCACTATAAGCGGGTAGTAGCTCTTGTTTTATGCCATTCCTGTTATTTGTTTTATGTAGGATGTTAATGTATTTCCAATAACAACATTATAAAACTGTCATCCAAAAAACACGCAAATCTAATAATCTGCCTGTTGATTTATGATATGAGTTTTCTGCTATCAGGAAATCTTTCTTGTGAAAAGGAATATTAATGAGATCATATAAAATGCCTTTTTTTTTAAAGAAGAATTTACTTTGCTTAAAAGATGTAGATTTGCTCTTCATGGTAAATAGCTGAAAAAGATTGTGTTTTATCTACAATGTGGGCTTGGTCTGGGAAACACTAAAATGACATCTAGTAAAAAATAATTGGCTCAAGCAAGGATATATGAGTAAGTGGAGGTTGAAAGCATTCTGCTTGCCTAGGCTGGTGCCTGGTATGCAGGTATTGTGAAAAAGGATTTATGTCATTTAGAAATAAATCATGGACCATAATTAAACCTTGATGCAATAAATTTGCTTGCTGTGAAATCTTGGATTCACAAATACAGGATGATTTCAGCAGGAGCAAAAATGTTTGACATTTACACATTTGACAGCTTACACATTTTTGTAAGCACAGTATTGACTGCAGCAGAACTGCTAGAGGTGAAGTGTTTCTTGGTTTCTACAGCGTGCCTCATATGTCTGGAGTGTACCCAGTTGCTAAAATAAAGGGTTGATTTATAATGAATAATTTATTCATAAGCTCCATGAGTCTTTCCTTTTCTGCTCACAAAATAGTGAGCAAATAGTTGCTATTTCTAGGAGCTTTTGTTTGGATATTAGAAATATTTTTTTGTTTGTGTCTGGTATTGGTGTAGAATTTGAACTATTAAGCATTTGGGATGTTGGTTCAGTGTTTACTTGGCTTGTATTTGTGTCAGTGGGGTCCTAATGCTTGTGCTGGAGCATAACTGTAAAACTTCATCTCTCTAAATATTTGCTGGTGGGCTTAGATTGAGAATACTTGATAGGTGAGCCCCACAAATGTTATCTTCAAGGAAATGAAGTGTTCCTGCCTTGCTGGAACTGTACTTGTATAGAAGTAGCAGCTTAGGATAACTTTTGCTTTGAGACCTGTGGCAGCATATTACCTGAAAGGCCTTGCCTCTTGCCGTTCTGGAATCTCCACCTAAAAGCAAGAAAAATCCCAAAAGCTTGCTTCAAGCCCTTAAAATGGTCAGCGAGACATCAACTATAAAATCCACAAATCCAAAGACAACAATCTTTACCCATTCTATAATTTTCTACAGTCTTTTGGCTTTCTGGGGTGTGATGCACAAATACTTCAATGCCAAGAACTTCTGGTGTTGGTGGTGACTTTGCTGTTCCAGGCACTGAAGCCTCAAGAGGCAGAGGAACTCCAGTGCTACTAGGCTGTTGAATCAGGGAGTACTTAATGCTTCAGGACCACTGCTTCTGTCACTTTTAGAGTTGGCTTATCCATGTTAATGTATATTTTTGCACTTTCTGCCAGTGCTAGGTGATTGCATTTTGTTAGCGTGAATGCCCTTAGGATATTTGTTCTTGTGCTCAGTACATCAGGAAAGTAATTGTATTTTTTCTTAGAGCTGGCCATTGCAATCAGTTTTTTTTGCTAAATGTAGCCACTCAGGAAACAGAGGTGATATCACACAGCTGGTGGTGGATTACAATGAATGCCAGTGTGGCAGGTTGACCCCAGCTGGCAGCTAAGCCCTTATCCAGTTACTTGATCACCCTGTCCCCAGTGGAATGAGGGAGGGAATGGAAAAGGGCAAAAGCCAGAAAAATATCCTAAAGAAAGAAAAATAGCAGTGCAAAAGCAGTCACAACCAGCCCAGCCAGTCCCTGAGCAATGCCTACTTTGGAAAAACTCTGCCATTTTTATTGTGGAGCATGGGATCAGATGGCATGGAACGTCAGTTTGGGTCAGCTGTCCTGGCTGTGTCCACAGTCTCTTTTGCACCCCCAGCCCACTTGCTGGGGGAGGGCAGGATGAAAAGCAAAGACCTTGACACTGTGCAACCGCTGCTCAGCAACAGCTGAAACGTCTGTGTGTTCCCAACACTCTGTTAGCTGCTAATCTGAAACACAGCACTATGCTGGCTGCTGTGAAGAATACCGACTCCATCCCAGTCAGACCCAGTTTAGCAAGTTATGATTTGGAACAGTGAGCTGCGCATTTAAATAAACTTGGCAAAATAGTTAAAAACCTAGGAAGAGGCTGTAGGTGGTGAAAAAGAATTCATTTGGAAATGGCTGCTCAGTTTGTCTGGAAGCAGAGTTGAAGAGGGTGGTGAATGATGCTCGAAGATGCTGATAGGTGCTTGCTGGTTAATTTTTGCGAGGTTATTGTGAAATCAAATCAAGGATTTCATGTGTTTGCTGCAAGCGTAAATGAAGGAACTAGTATTGCAGTAGCTCTGTGAACCAGTCCGGATCGGTTAGCCTTGCTTTGCAGACTGGGTGCAAAAGCTGTGGTGCATGATAGGGAACCGAGATTCAATCCCTGTTCCTGTGATGCTGTGCCAGGAGGTGGTGTTTTAAGATTTATGTACATGTATGTATGAGGGAGGTTGATGAAAAAAGTAGAAGTACAAGAAGTTAAGATAGTGCTCCAAGTCTCTGTCTCAGAAGAGAGGTGATTGAGCAAAGTGCCTGCTGACAATGATCAACCAGGATCTCCTCTGGGTCCCCAGGTGGGCCATGGGGTACAGGTGTTTATCAGCAGTGGTCCCCCTTGCTGTGAACTTGCTGTCTGGGTTTATGCTGAGCCTGTTCTGTGGCCCCTCCCCAGGACATGAGCCTGTGTCTGGCTTCGATGGTTTTTGCTTGTGCTATACTGACAGATGATGTAGAGGGCTGTGGTGCTTGGTGGCTTTGCTGATCAGGTCTTTTCTGCTGTGGTTCAATCCTGGAGTTGACTTGCTCTACAAACCTACAATGAGACGCACATAAGAGGTTCAGCAGCGATTCTTCATACCATTTGTTTCTTTTATGTGGGTGTAGGTAATCACTACTGGACTGAGAAGCAGGGTAATCCTTGTTGCAGGAAGGACCGACACCCACTGGGGCCAGGTGGTCCAGGGAGTCTATCAAAAAGGAGGATGTGAGCTGTGGGGAACAGCTGGCCGGTCTTGTGGTCTGTCTGCATCACACCATGATCTATCACACCATGATCTGTATCTGGTCACTTTTGCACAGGATTAGTGCTCTGCTTCAGCTGGCAGCCAGGAGACTTGCTCCTCACTGGGGATAACTATCTCAGTAATGGGTGGGCAGGAGGAGGTTGGCAGCACAGGTAGAAGATGGCAGCTGGGACTGGAGTATAGTCATGCCAGTAGAGAATCGCTTATTGAACAAGACTTCCCAGAGCTGAGGTGTGCTCCTGGTGGGGAAAACTTAATGTGAAAATGAACAGTAAGTTTTAGGCTACTTGGGGTTTACTTTTGTAAGGAGAACATGGCCAGCTGTGGATGGTCCCCTGAAGAGTCTGGGTTTGTGGTGTGTCAGGGAGAAGAGGCTTTATCCTAGCTTTCGGCTTCAATTCAGTTGGTTGTGAAGTGACAATTTAGGTAGACTGGATTTAATGGTAAGATTGGGCTGATAATACCTCTTCTGAGAGCAGTGTGCTTGGGGTCAGAGTTGATTCACCTGTGTGATCATCAGCAATTCACAGTGAAAATGGTCAGCAGATGTGCAAGACAAGTCCCTTTTGGGCTGTTTCATTTAAGTGTTTGTCAGATGCCCAAACACAGCCCAAGCACTGATAAAACTAATTGCTCCAAGTAATTAAATGAGTCTTACTTAATAAAAATACATTACTTTGCTGCATCTTTTCAACAGAGAGGGCGCAGGTGCTCATGCCATGTCTAATATGGGAGAGCAGGGTCTGTGTTGTTCTCAGTGCTGGGGAAAGGGGTGATTAGGGCAAGGCTCTGACATGAGACAAAACAGTACCTGGAATTGCCTCTTTTGCTAATTCTTGGTTTTGCTGCTCCCGGCTAAAGTAATCATCTAAAATATATGCTGATTTAAAGCTTGAGCTCATCACCGGTGGCTTTGCATCTAATGTCTAAAACCTTGTATAACTGCTCAGAGACAGATGAAAATGACAGCTTTATTATTTAAGAATCCTTGAAGT
The DNA here is from genome assembly GCA_013399365.1 of Pampusana beccarii. Lineage (NCBI taxonomy): Eukaryota > Metazoa > Chordata > Aves > Columbiformes > Columbidae > Pampusana > Pampusana beccarii. Next base: position 668,938 of record VWYH01006912.1, read on the forward strand.
TCAGTTGGACTTCTCATTTTTCTGGTTATGGATCTTAATGCCTATGGGAAATTACAAAAATGTTATAATTTTTTTATTAAAAGATTGTAACTGCAAGGTATAACTTTTTAAAAAATTCATGCTAAAAATTCGTAGTTCACATTCTTCTGAATGCGCACCTTCTCATGACTTGAGCCAGAGCAACCCTTTGTGTGTTGAATTACAGGGATGCTGAGGGCTGAGGTTGAAATAGCATTAAAAGGAAATGCTGGTATTGTGACTGAATGACAGAAAGGCTGAGCCTATTTTAGCAGTGCAAGCCAGTTCCAATAAATGGCAGCATGAAGCTCACAAGGGACAGGGTGTGACACTGGCAGCTGTACTTGGCAGGCAATGGATTCAGAAGTGGGAGATGAATGTTTTACCTGGTTTCACTTAAGATTTCAAGTTCTACCAGGGTTTGGTTTGACCGGTAGTTGCAAGTAACTTTCTGTAAGAATGCAAAAGGATATAACAGCAAAACTAAGAACATGCCCTAGGCACAGGGAGAAAATATTGAAAATTATCAGTATGGTCAGCAAACTTAAAAAAATAACCAACCAAACAAAAAAAATATATGTACACATAGCCCTTTTGTTTTTCAGGTAACAATATTTTGGTCTGGAGGTAATGTTTGTCTTACATCAGCTACAAAGTTGTGCCTGTGACCCCGTAAGAGCTATTACTGCTGACCTGGCAGGCACAGGAAATATAAATATTTAAAGATTCAAAGGCTCAAAGTAGTGAAGTGAGACCTCTGAGATTCTGCTGTAGCCTGTGATGTTTGAGAACAGTCTGTGTTATTGAGGTTTTGTTTGCTGTAATGTGTGCTTTCTGTTGCGTCACTCCCAAAGTCCACTTCCAGCAGCAGGAACTCGGTAGGTTTAGGCTGTGTTCAGTAGAGCAGCGTGTCTGTTGCACCTTAGAAATGTGGTGCAAAAGGGGTCAGGCATTGCCTCTGTGCTTCCCGAAACGGTTCCTTTAGTCCTTGTAAAATGACTGTTAAGACATCAGTTCAAATGGTTTTTAGTCGTGATGTAGAACAACTTGGTGAGTTGACGGCAAACCTTGCAGAGCATGGAACTTCCATGGTATGAACTCCAGACGTAAGAGATGCATCTGGTTTCAACCTTACTACTATATGCGTGGGAAGCAGAGTTGTCACTGTATTCACTTGTCTTTGCTTTACTCTCCTTTTGACCATCAGATCTTCAAGTGCTGACCAGCAGAAGACTCTGGGCAGGGTACCATCTTGTGAGAGCAGAGAAGTGGGAAAAAACAAGACTTATTTTGCATCCAAGGTGGTCAAGGACTGGAGAATGTTCAGCAGCCCATGGGCAGTGTCTGCCCTGACTGTACAATTGTCTGCTGTTTTTTCAAGGGATATTCAGACAAGATCTGAAGGCATCAGAGCTGAGTGGTGCATATATGAACTGTAGATCAGGTCTCAAAGCCTCTGTTAGTCTGAGCAAAACCTAGAAGTAGTTCTACTGCTCTCAGCTGATGTCAAGACAAGAATTAGTCTTCTGCCTGTGTGATGAAGTTACCCATGGAGAAGAACTTCTAGGGAACATTTTGGCTTTGCCAATGCCATGCTGTGAGACCAAGGAGGAAAAAAACCAAAAAAACCTGTATGCACACACACCCCCCACCAAAAATACTCATGTTGTTTTGACTTGAGTTGGGTTTTCTTTTATCTGAAGGGACATAATTAACTTTCATCTGTCATCTGAATGTTCAGGAAACAAAGGATCAGGAATAGCTCCTCGGTGCCTGGGATGCTGTTCAGACTGTTTTCGGAGTGCAGACACGTGATGATGCTGGGTGATTTACATTTGCAATGAAAACACATCTTGTAATTATCAAAATTTCACTCACAAAGAGAAATTATTGTTCTCTCAGTTGTCTGGGAACAGAGCTGATTTGATTGCTGGGAGTGAAAGTGGTCTGAAAATAGTCATCTAACAGAAGCTCTTTTAATTTCCTCTTTTCTTAAACAGCACATATCTGTTTGTTGTGTAGGTTAAATTGGATACAACCCCTTCCCTCTGCTCCAAGGTGCTTGGCATCTGGAACTTGATTATAGTAGAGTCAAAGTTTAGTCCTTGAATTCCATAAATCAAAAGAGTCTTTCTCCATCTCATTGCCTCTCAAGTTTCAGAAGTTTTGTGTTTTGGGGGATTTAACTATAACATTTGTCTGTTCTAAAGTGATGCATATGTGTGTGTCCTTATGCTTTTCCTGTCTGCCCTGCAAGCTCACTCTAAAAGCTTTCTCAGCTTCTTCAGTCTGGTTTATCAGTGTTATCTTGATCAGAGACATTGTGATCTTCATTGCTGCCACTGCAGCCAGAAGCCTTCATAAAGCTGCAGATGAAATTTGTGGCTTCTCCCCGGTGCTGCCTGGTGTCTTGGTTGTGTTCCCCTGAAAACGCATATAATTCCCTGGGATGTGGAAGGCAGCAACACTAGGGCAGCCAGCAATGGGTCAGAAACACTTATTGCCTCATTTTTCACACCTTCTCCGTTTTGTTCTGCCCTGTGTTTTGTTTGAGGCAAAGGTTTCACCTTTTGTCGCTTCTCCAGGTGCTGCAGCACTGTTCACAAAAAGGGCTTGTAGCACCAAGTAGTTCATGGCGGGGTCCTTATTGGCAAATTCCAGGAGCTGGTCTCTAGAGGAGGGGAAAGAGGCTTTGCTCATTCAAGAGCATGTTGTCCTCGTTTTGTGTGGTCGTGCCTGTTGTTCCCTCAGCACAGATGAAACAACTTTCTATTCTGAAAGTTTCAATGATTGAACAGTCTCTTGGGTTCAGGAATTTGACCTCAGAGGTCTTCTGCAAACTATTTCAGGTTGAATTCCAGTTGCTCTTTACAAAATTAGGGGCGTTTCCTAACCTGACCCTGATGAAACCCTCAAAATTCCGTAGAAACCCAGAATTCAGGACACTTTGAGTCTGAAAATGTAGTATTGGTTCCACTTGCTTAAATCTACTGAAAGCAGAGATTTCCCAAGAATGCTTTTTTCAACCCCCTGCCCCAAAGAGAAGTAAACTGTCCTTCTCTTGTTAGTTACACCTAGCCTGTTAGCACTAGGCAGGTGGTACCTGTGGAGGTGCATTACCTGTGAGTGGGGACAATGCTGTGCCCTGCTCAGGCCTGCATTTTCTCCCACCCTCATGTGCCTGAGGCTGTTTTCTCCACAAACTCTCCCTTCTCTCCATTCCCATCCTGTCCACCAGTTTCCACCTCTCCCCCAGCTCCTGTATCTGTCTGGATTGAGCATCCGCAACCCAAACACGCCTTTGACACGGACAGTGAATGAAGCCAATTTTGCTGTAGCATGAGTCTACTGGAGTGTATAATGTATCTGTGGAGAGACTGAAGAAATATTTACCAAGTTAATTACAGACTTAATGAGCCAGGATTCAGAGAGGTGAAATAGCAAACATTGCCATTCTCTGGATGCTGCAAAACAAAACCAGAGCTCCAGAGAGGAACATTCATTTCATTAATTTATTTCATTCATTTAATAAATTTATTTTTGAGCCCCACTCAGCATTACTATTAATACAATCCTGCTGGTAGACTTTCCTAATAGCTACTCTAAGAGGAAAGTCTTCAAATGCTGCAATTTGTTCAATAGTTAAAGTTACTGTTGGAGTAGACACAATGCTGTGGCTCGGCAGTTAGGAAGCACTTTTACAAATTTAGGTTCCGGTGGAATATTAACAGGTCCCAGCATACAGGAGGCAGATGGTTCCTTTTCTAGGAATGAAGTCGAAAGCTAAATGTTGTCCAAACTACTGCAGCAAGTTGGTGGTGAAGTGTGCTGGCAAACAGTAAGGACCTCGGAGCTCCGAATGCCAGGTTCTTTCCATTCAAGTGGCTTGAGTAGTCTTGTTTCTTGTGCTTCATTACCGCAGCAGCAGCACGATTGATTGCAGAGAAACCACTGTAGGAGCAGGTCAAACACTATGTTGGGAGATTTCCTCCTTCATCTGAGGCAGCATGGTCCTGTCTCTGGTTGCAGAAAAGTTGGTCGTAGCGCAACAGATGCTGTTCTTGAGGATCTCTAGCTCAGTTTAAATCCTCTGCGTTGTGGTGCTCCGGTGTGGTTGTGGGCACAGAAGAATATTACCGGCCTTCCTGTGGTGAAGACAGCAGTTAAGGAGAACTAGGAAGAAAGAATGGGAGACCTTGCTGCGGATGAGTGTGTCCAAGAGCCAGGAGAGAGTGTCTTCAGCTGCGGTGAGCAAGCAGAATGCATGTACAGAAGAAGCTCTGGCTTCTGGCTGGGCAAAGCTTCAACTGGTGTTTTTGATCGTGTTCCCAATGCTGAAATCCAAGTTGGCTGGTAAAAAATGCCCACCCCTTTTTTTGGAACATGCACCCACGTCCACCTCTCCGAGCAGCTGTTGGGTGGGATGGCGCACACGTGGTGTGGCTTCAGCCAGTAACGTGGCCCTGGCGCGATCCCTCTTTGGTGCTGTCTGTGCTTGTCCCCATCAGGCACGGGTTGTTCCTGGCACAGTCGCTCTGCTCGTGTGCAGTTCTACCAACTGGCACACAAACCCTTTCCTGGGGAGTACCCTGGCTCAACAGGTTTCTGTTCTAGGATCTTGCAGTAACAACAGGGAATTAATCCAAAGACCATTAAGGTCCACGCCTGGGCCATTGTTTCTCTTGTGTCTTAGAATTCAATTGCCTTGATGGGGTTTTGCCCTAAAGTCCTTTCAGTGTGAGTGATACTTATCCAGCTCCATCTGTTACCCAAGGGCTCAGGTACCCCTGGTGCGTGATCAGCTGCTGTTCTGCACTCTGACAACCTAACAACCAAAAGCAACTTTATCCTCTTCCTTAACAAATCTAAACCCTGGTATTTTACATGTTCCCCTGTCTTTCTTTGAGTACTTGTCACTTGGGAAGTTTTAAAAATGACCCTGTGCCACATAATTCAAGTGGAGCTGCGATTTGTAGGTTAATGGAGGAATTTCACACATGGAATCTTCAAAATGAATATGGTCAGACACACCTCTGCCTTGTGAACAGTCAGCAATGGGTGAACTTGTTTGAAGGCAGCAGTTTATCTGCCAGCTGCCGTGGACATTCTTTATGCACTTAAAACCCAGGTGCCTCTCTGAATGTTACTAGAAGTGTTTCAGTGGTTCTGAAACACTTCAGTAGAGTGATAAGATAGATAAGAAACCAAGAGTAGCAAGTGCCAAGTGCTGTGTGTTAGAGAGTTTATGGGGAACACCTAGCCCTGTTTCAGCCTGGCTTCAGTTAGTAGAGTGCTGAGGTGTCAGGCTTCACTCATCCCTGTGATTCCTTATGGTGTTTTCCATACTGAAGTCAGGCTGTAATTTTCCAAAAAGCCCATTAATTTCTGTGCTGAAACTGGAGCCTGAGCATCAAGGGGATCTGACAGGGGAAATCAGATGTCCACAGCTTCTTTCTTGCTTGGTTAACTGGGCTCAGCCTTGGCAAGAGTCAAAGCAATGTGGGAGCTCCCAGGAGCGTGCAAGGCCATCAGACCTGGGGTGTCCCGAGGTTCTGCTGTGTATCTTCTACCTGGGAGGCTTCTGCTGGGTGCTTTGGCCTGCAGGGTGGTGGTGTCAGACAGTTCTGTGCGGGTGGGCTCCCGTTTTGTGCTGGGGATTTCTCCGCTTGTTGGAGAACGCCAGCTTGTAAATGCTTCCACTTGCTGCCGAGACACAAAGGCATTGGGTCTGGTGCTGTGAAAAGAGTTGTCTCAGCAGCTTTGAATGGGTAACTAATGGCTAAAAGTGAACAAAGTAACTAGGTTCTGCCTTTGGCTATGGAGATATCAGGAGTTCGGTGTGTAGATCCCTGCATCCCTTGTAGATGCAGTCCTGGGAAAAAGGCACTGTGTTCCATCTCTTATCAGAACACTGCTGCTAAATGGAGAAGAGCTGACAGCAAATATTTACTATCAGATCAATTATGTTTAAAGTGCAACATCTGTAGCAGAGCTTGGGCACAGAAAGGTCAGGTGTAGGATCAAGGCTGCATTTATATAAAGACGGAGGAATACGCACTGGAAACCCTTGCTTAGAAAGGGAAGAGACCAGAGGAATTTCAAAGTCACGCTATGAGGATTTTAATTTTTGTCCTCACACTGACCGTTTTCTCGTGTTCAGGTAAGTTGCTCGGAACGGAACCACATCCTCTTCCTTATGGTGGTTGAGGGAGGAAAAGTCCAACACCACAGTGAACTTCTAATGGAACTATGCGTCTGTCTCAGGGTTTCCGGTGTATGACTATGAACTCCCTGTCACAGAAGAGGCACTCAACGCTTCCATTGCAAGGATCAATTCTCAGTCCTGGGGGACAAACCTGTATGGTGTTGTCAGGAGCCATGTCACAAGAGTAAGTGCGCAGATGATGGAGATTCTTTACCCGAAATGTGCTTTGCTGTGGTGGAAAACTCTTTCCTCCCAACCCTGGACACCCAGATTTAGTTGGAGTTTTCTGATACTGCTTGGAAGAGGGTGGGTTTGAGGTACTATCTGAAGCTATGGCTTTAGGAACCTAAATACTCTTTGTATGTTGTTTTGTAGCTAAAAATACTTCAGAAGTTGAAATTTTCCACCCTTAGAACAGAAAGCTTTGAGGGGTGTCTTGTAAGATTTTGGTCCAAACTGGTGGTTTTAAATACTTCCAGCTAACTGCTTTGCTTTGGGCATAAAGTAACCTGGTTCCTTTGAAGGTCTCAGCTGAACATTTGCACTGCTAATTAAATGCCACCACACACACGTTTCTCCAATCTCTTTTTACATCATCTGTCTCTACATAGCAATTTTGATATAAATCTACTAGTGTCTAAATGCAGGCAGGAAACCCTTATCTGCTATAATTTGTGTTGCTAAGAATTAAATTGGATACCCAGAGTTAAGGAGTTAAAGCTTCCTAATTTAAAGTTAGCATGTTCCTGAATATCCTCAGAGCCATTCTGTTTCTGTAGATAGCATGTATTAAATCTTCTGCAAGAAGGAATGACAATTTGATTTCTGGATTTATCTAGTTTAGAAAAAAAATGGTTAAAAGCACTGGGTGTTTTGTTTGGGTTTTTTTGTTGTTTTCTGTTTTATTTGTTTGGGAGTGATGGGTTTTTGGTTTTGTTTTTTTGGTTGGTTGGTTTTTTGTTTTTTTTTTTGAGTCTCCCATCTCAAGCTAAAACATTGATTAGGCTGTTAGAATGAGAAAAGGAAATCCTAATGTGTCAACAAAAGTCACCGAACTCTCTCAAGCTTGCAGTGTTGCGTGCATGCTGCCCATTGGAGCACCTGAGCAACTCTATAAACTGCGTTAATTCAATTGCTTGCAGTCGTGTGGTTTACTTGCCAAGTCATGTATTTGCAATAGACTTCCCAGCAGTCTAGATATCCAAAGCTGAGCTATTAGCACCACGGTTCCCACAGAAAGGGGGGGTAGCATGCAGGGGTAATGCGATGTTTATCTACTTTTGACAGCTGTCGTTCCCCCAGCTGACTCTGAGCAGTAGCAGGATCCCACAATGGCCGCGCGGTGTCAAGTGAAACCCCTGTGGAAAACTGTGCTGCTGTTACCGAATTGGCCTACGAGTAACTCCTGAGCACAACCGAATAGCCTTTCTCACATGAAGTAATCTGCTCAAAATTGGGCACTGACCCATAATGCCCTTATGTCTTCCTTCTGCTTGACAAAGCAGCAAGGTTGTTATGTAGCAGGTGTAGAAGTGACAGAGACTAATTACCTGTTGTGTCGACCTTCCCTTTACCAGGTTGGCATGTGGAACAGTGATGTCTATAAACTAGAGCTGCAATTCAGCATTCGTGAAACTGTGTGCACGAAAGCGTCAGGGAGAGACCCGTTCACCTGTGACTTTAAAATTGGGCCTTTTGTGGTAAGTGTGTGAATGTGAACCCCCTGCTCCATGCAGGATGTTCTCAAGATACGTCGAAACACTGCTGGTACTGAAGAATTACTGGCTTTCTAAAAACAAACCCAAACAAATATAAGGTGCAGCATGGCGTGGTTGTTGGGTGAGAAGGTTCAGAGCTAGGAAAGTCTTCTGCCTGGTCGCTGGGGAAAACAGGAGCTGCTCTGAGCTGAAAAGGAGATGCGTGTCTTGGAGCAGCACATAGTGAAAGTGTGTATGTGCTTTAGGACCAAATCCTGGGAGGAAAGTATACCTTCTTTTGTAAGATGAAAGGGTAGAAAAATTGACCTTTTACATGCTTTTGCCTATTATGCATCCAGGCACTGTATGGAGGCTTTATGTAGTACAGATTCCCACTCTGTGCCGACAGTGCTGATCTTCAGATTTCTCAGGTCTTTTTTCAGCGTGAGGTAACACAGATCGGGCTCTTGATAGAGCTCTTGCTGCACTCTGACCAGCCTTGGTGAAAATGCATTGTCTTTGAATCTAGACTTTTCTGTTCACAGTTATTTTTGCCAAAACCTGGCTCCCATTGCAAGCTTCTGAGCGGTTGTGTCCTGTTTGCATGCGTCTTACAAAGCGTATGGAGGAACTCTTTGAATCCCTGTGTGCAATGATGCCATACCGTGTGTCATACTTCTGCAGAGATTATCGCTGCATCTTTGTGCTGCTCCAAGCTGAGCTCTTCTCACATCTTTTTTCCTATGTGAATGGCTGCCAAACTTGTCCATCCTTCCCAGGCACAGTCTTTAAGGAAGAGGAAGGATTCTGGGAAGGCACTGAACAGATGGAACAAAGGCTTTCCTCACAGCTTGCGAGTGATGCTGCTACCTCAGGAGGTAGTTTACCCCATGAATAGAGGGGTTAAATGTATCTTCAAGTATCACTACTCTTGAGCTAAGCAGCTTGTGTGTATGTGGGACAACATAGAATTGATGGTGTTTGCTCTTTTTTCTTTGAAGACACAAGGGTTGGCTACTGTGAAGTTATCACTTGCTTCTAAACAGGCACCATCCCTCCTCTTCTCTTCTTGGGGCAATACGGTACGAAAGATAGCGTGGGGATCTCTGTTTTCCAAACTTGGGTGGCAGGTTTTGCCGGATCTTCTGTCGAATTGTGGAAACAACTTCTTTAAAGGCAGTTTAACTTTTAGAGCTGGAGATGCTATCAGCATAGCCTTGCACAGCTCTTCTCTTTTTGATTGTTGATGCCAGAGCCATGAGAAGGATTCAGAGATTTTCTTCTGCCTCAAGCAACCATGAGACTTCATACAGCTCATATGCAGTTGTGGAGCAATAACTTGTGTGTAGTTGTATGCTGCCAGAATATATTGGTCTGGCCACAGCCTGCTCCAATAATTTGTTGGATGATAGTCTTGCTTGAGTTTTTTCCTTTTGGAATTGATTTTTAAAATCACTGTACAGGTTCCCTTCCTCCGGTGAAACTCCCGTGGGGTGATTTGCGCCGTAGCTTTGTTCTATAAGATTTGCTCTATTTTGATCTGTTACAGACAACCGCTTTCTGCAGAAGTGTTGTAGATGTTTCCGGTGAGCTGATCTCGAACGTTATCGTGCAGTGCCATCGTGGCACATCCAGCTCCGAATCAATGAGCAGCGAGGAGGTAAGGAAGGGGAAAACAGATTTCTGCTGCCTGGGGGAGTGAAAATCCTGCTCATCCTCCTGTAAGGAGAAGTCAGGTGTGTATGTGTGAACTACAACTCCTGTTGCAGTTGGAGGTTTTGATCAAAAAACTGAATGTGGTTTAAAATCCAGCTGTCTCCTGTAATGCTGTCACTTTTCATCAGCTGAGAGGTTTGACTTTGCTCGATGGATGCCCGGGGAGAGTGTGAATCTCTGCGGCAGTCTGGCACATCCACCAGCTCCAACAGTCCTTGTTTATTAATGTATAGACTATGTGCCTGGAGAACAGCGACTGGCACTTCTATAGACAGAAACAAATACCGGTGGCTTTCTCTCTGCTACCAAACCCAGCCCTCAGCTGAGCATGTCATCACAGGATAGCTGAAGAACATTTGCTCTCCTGAGATTTGTGTTCCCTTTTTGAGCTCTTACTTGGTCATTAAGGTGTGATTAAACACTTACCCAACGTGTGAATTCCTGCTGTTTTCAAATCATGCCAGTGTCCACTTTTTCCATGAACTGACACTTGAACCTGGGTGCCTGCACTTACAGCACAGATCTACAGTGGGTGTTGTGCTTGAGGGTTGTATGCAGGGAACAAAGATAATTTCACAAGCAAGTTGACAGAGGATATGGACAGCTTTTATTTTTGGAAGATGCAAGGGAATAAATGAATAGCTTGAAGCAAATAGGATTCTGTGTCACCTTCTCTTGATTTGAATTGCCAAATTAGCTTGTGATTATTATTATTTTGCTGTTGTTCAGAATCTCTATTCAGAGCTAGCTAGTGAATGCACCACAGGAATTCTTGATTTGCAGAGCAGAAAGTCTCCATGTGAAGTACTGAAATATGTAAGGTAGTCTTGGACATTCAGTCTGTCCTCTGTGGGTGAAGCATAACTCTTGTTTAATAGGGTACTCAGTATAAACACTTGCTTTTACAAGCAGAGATCTTCCTGCAAGTTGTCTTTAACCATCACTTAAAATTCAGTACTGCTGCCAATATTCCTGCTGGGGAATGTATTTCCTGCAATGTTAAGAAGGAATAAATGCCAAAGGGAATTTTATGTGCCATAATTTCACATGGAAAGGAAAGTATTTCTTTCTGCAGAGGGCGGCAGCAAGTGCACTGCAGCTCTTTCTCTAGAGCTGTAACTCAGTTCAAGGCACCTCAGCCTGGCTGCGATGGTGTGGTGGGCCTGTGATGGATGGTGTTGGTGTAGCTCCTGTCATGCTGGTGGCATTTGGATAAGAGAAGAAATTGTGATTGGATAAGGCTGGCATCATTTTACTGGAATAGACACCAGCAAAAGAGTATAGAGAGCTTTTAAAATAGTAATTTGGGATAAATGAGTCTAAGAGGTACCCCGTGTGACAGCAACAGGCTCTGTTCTCCTGACTGTATCTGCACTACAGGGAGGTTGGGTAAGGTAGGAAGTATGAAGGATGCTGACTTAAGAGCCTACCTGCAACTGCAGGCTTTCCTTAGCAGTGTCACTGCTTTGCAATAGTATCAGCAGTAATCTTGTTTTCACATAAATTAAAAATGAAGCTTGGAATTACTTCACTGATCATGTAGTACCTGAGGAAATGAAGGAGCAGCCAGCTTCTTGACAGATGAGCTTTTTAAAGAAACATTTTTAATTTACAGATGATGCGTATGCTGATAATGAACCCCAACAGGCGAGGCAGCGGTCACAGAGAAGGTAAGAAATTTCTGCCATGCTGGACTGTCCTGTCACATGTTGGTTTGCCTTTTAGACCATCTGTCTGAGGGAGAACAAAGTATGGCAGAGCAGCAGTTTGCTCAGGTCATGGCCAGCTGCTTTTTCCTGTGCAGAGGGGTGTCCCAGTGAGGAAGCGGTGAGGGCATTGGGCTGCAGAGTTAGGGCAGTGCTGAGGTTTGAATGCTCTGTGTGTGCGTCTTCTGGACTGACATAGTTTTGCTTTCGTAACCAATACTTATGTGCATCCTTGAGATTGTCCTGATGTTGTGCAGGATGCCGAATTAACACATGTTTGAAAGCCTGTAACAGTCACGTATGTCTCCGTGTTCTTTTTTTTAGAAGATGTATTTGCTCCTGAAGCCTTCCCTTCAAGTGGAAGAGGCGGCAGCCGTGGAGGCTGGCATAAACCCAGCTATTTCAAGTCTGACAAGATAGAATAATACGGTTTGGGTGAGTACAATTCCAAGTGTGGCTTTTATGCATCCTCGGTCTGCAGGTTTTGTGGCAGAGTGGGAAAGTGACCGATCAGGATGAAGGACCTCTTTGGGAAAGTGCTTCTTAGCTGATGTTAAAAGCCATTTTACTCCAGACATTTGTAGGATTTGCTTATGGTGAGTTTCAGTGACACAGAATACAAACAGCACTATCAGCACCCTCGACAAATGTTGATGGGGTGGCAATCTCTGGTGCCCACGGGAGGGCTCACAGAACAAGGGTCTGACCAGTTGTCAGGGCAGCAGAAGACATTTTTGATTTTCCTCTTGTTGTTTCACTGCTAGAAAGACACCCCAACTACAGAGCTCACAACTTTCACTCGCTCTCGGGTAGTCTGTCTCATATACTTAAGCAAACACCAGTGTCCTGGTGTGCAGGTAGTATGAACAGTATGCAAGAAAATCAATTTGCTGTGCTGAGTTTGGCAAACAGCTCAAGCCTTTAGCTGCAGTTCTGCCTTTTTGCCTTCATCTCTCTTGGCTAGGAGAAACATGTTTCTGTCTAAGTTTTCATGGGTCCTTTGGACCTTACCAAAACTGGTTGCCCTTAGCAGGGGTGTCTCATTTGGCTATGGGATCTGGAACATGCCCTGACTGTGTATTGGCAAAGACACAGAGGAGTTGTTGGGTACCTAATTCTGCCCCAGTCCTTCAGCAACTCACCCGCCATTATTGCACCGGTGCTCTCCTTGTACCCATACCTTGTTGTGTCTATATACTGCAAAATCCTGGAGGAATGGTCTTGTCTTTGTGCTGAATCTAATGCAACTAAGGCTGCACAGTTCATCAAACAAAAAAATGAATGTGGTAGAAAAGTATCTGGGAAAACCAAGATGCAGTACTCAGGGCAAGTGTTTTTTGCAGAGAAGCTGTGAAAGCGATGTTTGGAGCTCAGTTAATGGGAACAATGATGAAAGGTGCTCAAGATTAATTTGAGCTGGTAAGGCCTATCCTACAGACACCAACTTTGCTCACCTACTTCTGAGGCTCCATGTGGCGGCAGCTGTATCTGCTGCTGATATTTTACCTTCTACCTTATGGAGTTAATCTAAAGGGAAGTGTTTTTTGAAAGAGTTGTAGCAATGCAGAACAGTGATCAGTCTTTGGCATGCTTAACATTTTTGAAGTAGCTGGGAAAGGAAGAGGAAATGACTTAGCACTATGTGATTGAAAAGGTTTCATGCAATCACTTGGGTGCATATTGTTAGCAGGTCTCAGTCCCTGTAGAGAGTGCCAGAACTGAATGCTCCACGTGTGGAGCTCAGAGTAGGCCTGCTGCATTGGAAACAGGACAGTTTTAGATGTAATTTAGCACCGATGACTCACCAGAAACTAACACATGTTACTCATAAGTGGATCTGTGGTAAACCTGTCTGTGCTGAAGGAGACATATGTCCTACTCGCCTAGAAACTAGATATGAAAGGAAAAGCCAGTTGTTCTGCTAGGTCAGGTCTGTCATTGTAAAAACGATTTCATTAAATTCATATGCTATTTTAGTTTATCCATGAGCCAGCCTTCCTATTATAGGACTCTCTAACTTTTCAACCTATCTTTGAACTTCCTTGAGCATGCTGCAGTGGCATTCTGGTGTGCGCTCTGTGTCCTTCTGGGTAGCTTTAATCCAAGGAGACAGTGTGGAAAGGCTGAGGCTTATGGAGGAGTAGCATAAGGTTGACTTTCTGTTCCACAGAACAGAGGGACAGATTTTGTAAGTGCCTGACTGTGATTGGCTTCTGGAAAACAGACTGGTTTTGGCTGGGTAAATATGAGCTGAACCTTCTTCAGCCTGTCTTCCAGAGAAGTTGTGGGGAAGGAGGTCTGTGAGCTTGAAATGAGCAGACATCCTTTACTTTGCATTTGGAAAATACCAAGTATATGAAATTAATTATTTGACTCTCAAGAGGAGCTGTCCCCATTAAGCAGTAATCAAACATTTTGCATTCCTGGATCTAATGCCTAACAAATCTCAATCTGCAAGCTGTAAAATCTTCTTGAAAGAGGATATGAAACAAATGGGAATAAATTTATGGTTCTTGAAATCCTGTGCAGTTTGAATTTTAATACTTTGTGCTTGCTGTTGAAGTTAGGTTGCAAGAGTCATTTGTGGAGGTGTGTTTCATACCAGTGTCCTAGGTTTTGGACATCTCGGAGGCAGATACATCAGGAGATTAAGGGAGATTTTTCAGAACAACTTGTTTTTCCTGCTTTTATTGATTTGACTTATTATTAGCTGTGAAGTCTGGAGAGAAGTCTTCTTAATTTTACTTGTATCTAGAATTAGAGGGTTTCATCTGTTGGTTTAATTTGGAGCCACATGTATCCAAATTATTTCATGTGTTTGAGGCCAGAGAAGGTTATTCATGGCTCTTTATCCTGGTGTTTTGGGACCTGTGTGATCATGGCTGGCACTATTACAAGCCATACCGTGATGCAGTGTTTAGGTCATGAGAAATATCTGCTGTGTTTTGAGATGGCAGTAGCTCAGATGGCTTAGCTTAGCTGAGAATATGTTGGGGGAGTCTGGGGAAACAGCAACTTAAAAACAGAAGATTTAAATCTCTTACTCAAAGATCCTGCTGTTGACAGACAAATCTAGACAAGTTCAGGTGAGAAATGAAATGTGCTGTTGTGTGTTGTGGTTTGTTTTTTTTTTTTTTTGTTTGGTTGGGGGGTTTTTTTGTGTGGTTTTTTTTTTTTAACACAACAGTATGGGTAACTGACTGCAAACATTACTAAGACACATTGCTGATGGGTTTTTCATGCTGGATTTTGTGTTTTCTGAACTAGATCATCTTATCTTTTGGGCTAGAGGAATTATTTTAGGAGAATTCTGTGCCTGGCTCTGTGTAAGAAGCTAGGTTAAATTATCTCACTGGTGCTTTCTGGCTGTTCTTATTTGTTAAACAAGCTAAATATTCAAGAGGAAAAAAACAAATAAGTGTAATTGTTATATAAGGAAGAACTTTTTCAAGGCTGTAGTCTTCAGACCTACCCGTCTGCTGATGCCTGCAGGAGTTGGCAAACTGCATATGAAAGAACCACATCAATGATGAATGAGCTGACTTCAGTGACAAGTCCTAATCAGATCTACTGGATTTATTTCCTAGTGCGTCTCTGGAACTGGAGAGACTGTAAAATTGACATGGCGTGCTGTGGACCAGCCTTTCCAACAAATAGCTCATGCACAGGAGTGAGTGACAGCAGGAGAGCCAGCTGCTGTACAACCTTACTATGCAACAAGTATTAAGGTCACTAGTTAGCTTGGCCTCCCTGGGATGTGCGGAGCTTGTTGGAGCTGCATCAGTTCGCCACAGTGTCAGCAAAGGGCATGAGAGTGATGCAGTCGATCGCCTGTTGAAAGTCTTGGGGAGGAGAGACTCCTGCTCTGAATGGGTGCAGCTTGGTGCACACACACAGTAGGAAAGGCTTTTTGAGTGTGCACAGGTATGGAGCATTATGGGTTCCCTTAAGCTGGAATCTGCTTAATGGTGTTTGCGGCTCTGAATTGCAAAGAGAAGCCTGAAATTGGCTCTAACTCACCTAATGCCTTGAATCTCAGAAAGCAAAAGAAAAGGGCCCCAGCGCTCTGTTCTTCCAAAATCAACTGCCTAAGGCAGTTGTCTCTTGTGCAGGGTGGAGTCCGACCTATGACTTATGTCTGGAGTCTCACCAGCAGTGCTTCATTTCCTTGAACAGGAAAATTAGGAAGAAAGTTCCTGTCTTTGCTTGCAGTATACATGTAGATCGTGAATACTGATTTTTCTCTTACTGTCATTAATCACACGAGGAAAGTCTTTTTTAACAGACAATCAGATTCCTTCTGCCTCAAGCCAATGGGGCTATAATTTCCTCCTTGCGTTTTCTGCATTTTATTAAATTGACTCTCTGGCAGAGCTCTCACCTGGCACAGCTCACTGCTGGCAGGAATGTGATGATAGCAGCTGACTAACAGCCTTGCAGAAGCAGAAATTAATAGAAATTGGTAGACTGGCATCCTTGAATATTAGGGTTTGGTGTGGTGGTGTGTGGGTTTGTGGTTGTTTTGGTTTGTTTTTTTTTTGTTTGTTTTTTTTTTTTTTTTTTTTTTTCAATGAAGGAATAACTGGCAACATTGGGCCTCTTCTCATACCCCTCATGCCCAAGAAATCCAGGATCCAACCTTCAGAGTGAAATGGATGCTTGTTTCTCTGTCTTCTAGAAAAATAATGATGGAGCTGGGTGCGTAACCCTCCTGAGGCATGGAAAGAAGAGCTTTTAATCCCCAGTGACCTCATTAAGAAGCTGCTTGATTTTAGTTCCAGTTTTGTGTTCTTATGGCTTCATGTATTCTGTCTTTGTGGGGTTTTTTTTATTTCTCTCCATTCACCCACTCTGCTTTCTCCGGTTCTCAGAAAGCCGCTTATTGCTTCCTCGGCGAAAAAAAAAAAAAGGCAGCATCAGAGGGAAGGAAAATCCCTGCAGAATGGGATCTGTTGCATAGTGCATGAGCTCTGTATTGGATCAGCTTTGAGAGCAAGAGCAATTTATCGCTTAGGCAACGTGGGGGAAATGACAGGCTATACTTACATTCCTCCTGCCTTGGAGTGAGTCTGTGATGGGTAAGTCCTTGGTGTCACCTGGCACCTGTGATATGCTGTAGCAGAAAAGACAGCAGCATGCTTTCATAGGTTCTGCCTGGGTCTG
This sequence comes from Pampusana beccarii, assembly GCA_013399365.1. NCBI lineage: Eukaryota > Metazoa > Chordata > Aves > Columbiformes > Columbidae > Pampusana > Pampusana beccarii. The sequence goes on from VWYH01006912.1 coordinate 685,443, forward strand.
TCTCAATTTCAGTCCTTCACCTCTGAACATTTCTTGATGCTCAGGTCAGATCAGGGTGCAGGGATGGAGCAAAGGTGTTAAAGCAGAGAGGAGAATCACTGTGACAATCTCGTGTTGCTATTCTGAATGGCAGTGATTTTTGCCTTACCCTTTGTCCACCTATTCTAGTTCTGTTCTGAAATATTAGACCGACTGCTGCACTGAGGCAATTGTTCCTGCTTCTGATGGATGCAGAGCTTGGATGATTCCTTAGGCTTAACTATGTCTTCAAGGCCTGATTGCAAACCCCTTAATCTAATTGCTGGAGAAAAATAATAGGACTTGGCTGGAGGAACAGAAGGGTCTCTCAACTGTCTCTTCTAGCTTACTGCTTCATGTTGCATTTTGCAAACACTGGAAATGTGCTTGTCAGAGCATGCAGGTTGGGAAGGACCTCTGGAAGCCCAACCTCTGCTCAGAACGGGACTACATTCATGAGGCTCTATAGCTGAGGTTTGAATATCCTGGGATATAGAGCCCTCATTCTCCCTGGGCTCCAGGCTCAGTGCTGGAGCACCCTTGGGGGAAGATTTTTCCTTAAACTGAACTGGAATTTCCCCCATTCCCACTTGCTCCTGTGTCTTTTGTCACTTGGTCCCCAGAGATGAGTGTAGCTGCTGCTCCTGGTTCTTTGGTCTGCATCCCCCATCTCCAGGGCTGGGCAGGACCCAAGTGCTCCTGGACAAGCCCCTCTCAGAGGGTCGCTGTGTCTATCACTACCACATGTGTGGACACTCCTTTCTGGCGCGAATCTATCCCTGAAATTTTACTAATAAAATTGTCTTACAGAAAATTTTCAGGTTGCCATGGTGACAAACTTGCTGAGGATACAGTGTAGGCTACAGACTGCTGTAGAAGCAGTCACATGTTCTTTTAGAAAAACATATCTCAAATTTCTTCTGCATATTTTAGCTGTTAATTCAGATACGTTTCTCTGAAGACCATATACCAACTAATAGTCTCAACCATCTCTGCTTTTGAGACTTTAGTATGCATTGATTTGTGGCCAGTGTTACTTATTTCACTGTTAGTTTTTCTAGCAGTCTGATTCTTTTCTTTTTTTGTTTGTTTTACACTAATTAGTAATTGACATGGCATTTGTGCACATGTGAAGTGTTTTGCATAGGCAGGTTTCTTTTCACAGATTCCTCATGGTGCAGTTCTGATGCTAAATGAATTAATAAGCAGCTCAGTGAAGATGAATACATTTTTTCCAAGGCCATGGGTGTTCGGTTAGTTCTGTGAAGTATGAGACAAATTTTGAGCTATGACATTTCTCCCCCCTCCCCTTTTTTTTGAAGTAGACTGGAGAATGAGAAGAATCAAGATTCAAAGATCCAGCAGGCGAAGAAAGAACCTGATGCCATTTCCTGTTCTTTTCCATGAAAAACTATTCTGTATTGAAGTGACGATTTTTCCCTAAACTTTCTGCTGTAACATCAAATGGCCATGGGATGAGCTCGTGAGATGCCAGCTGCATGCACTTGGCAATTGATAGCTGCCTTTTGATGGGTTAGAGCTCACTGGGAGGGCTGTCTCAGACATCCAGCCTTAACTGTGTCCAGTATGTGTTGTACCATCGCATCATGATGCTATTAAAGGATCATTATTCCATCTGTTTGTTCTGCAGTTGCTCTCTGGTTGCTTGTAATTTTCTGTAATGCTTGTAGCTAATTATTGATTCATTCAAAGTAATAAAGGCACTTAATTCCTTTTTCTCTGGGGTGCAGCAGCTGTGGGCAAGGTGTCTTACTACAAACCCAAGGGTATAAGTTTTAGCCCAGGGGTAATCTGGCTTTAATGGGTACTTGACCACTAATGTGGGGGGCTGAGGGAAGCTAATGACAGCTCTTGGAACCCAGCGTACTTGCAGAATGTTTCTGTGCTGCAGTAGAGCCATTTTTACTGAGCATCGTCTTTGTAAAAGGGGTGACCTCACACTTTTTGTGCTTATTTTAGCGTAAGCCATGACTCTGGTGGAAAGAAACAGTTTAGCTGCTTCCTGAAGCTCCTGAGCTCAAGTGATTGTGGACTTTGTCTTCTCATGTAGATACGTATGTTTTCCTGTCCTAGATAAAGACATGGGTGAGCAGAAGAGCTTCGTGGGCTGTTCCTCCAAGATTATACTTTGTCTCCTGGAAGGGATGAGGTGGATTGACACTTGAGCCAGCTCCAGTTGTGCTTATACTCTTACTATGACACTCTTGCTTTTCCCAGTTCCCAACAGACAGTTCTGTTGGTCTACAAGTGCATTTTGCTGGTTGAGAATAGTGGCAGGCTTCTGCATTGGTGGAATAGGAAGGGAGCATGTTCACTACAAAATCCTTGTATTGTGGCTCTGTATGTCCAGCAAAAGAGACAGAAGAATCCACTGAATTTGACAGTGGATCTTTCAAGACCTGGAGTTATAAAACTTGTCTTTGAGCTAAGGGCTGGGCAGCTGCTGCTGGAATGATGAACAGAGCCTGTCCCTTGCTCTGTCATGTGCCATGTGTTTGGGGGAATAGCCATCTGTAAGCAAACAAGAGCAGAACACTACTTCAGGAAGCTACTTTCAGCATCATTACTTTATCTGCCCTCCGTGGACAGAAGTTCAGTGGCAAGGATCTGTCCCTGCAGTGATTTCCATCACTTTTGGGATATGCTGTCAGTACATTGTCACTGGCAATATGTGGATATTTAGATTATTATATATTCACAGTTATTGTCTGAGCTAAAAAAAAATAAAAATCTTACTACTGTTAAAGAATGAAAACTGGGGTTGCCTTTCATCTCCAGATATGACCCTTGTGTAGAAAATGTTGTCTTTTATCTTAGCATTGCTAACACAGATGTCTGAAGAGCAAGAACTTCTCATAAGGCTGGACTTTGCAGTGATGTCCTTTGGGAAAGAGGGCAGGAGCTTGTTGTCTGCAGGCAAGTACCACTGTAATGTGTGCATGGGCTGTAACATCTCCTTTTGATAGGCGTAATAAAAGGAATGAAAGGCCAGCCCTTTCCAGCATAGGTGGGACACCTATACACTAATCATATCTGCATTTCTCTACAAAAAAACCCCAAAGCAAATGCTTCCCTTCCCATTTTCCTTCCAGCAACATGGATTACAGGTCGGTTAAGCTCCTTGCTGCATGTGTGGAAATGCCTTCACACCTAGAAGCTGATGTGGCATCTGCTGTGCAGATGTTTATCTGGCACTGGGGAGTAATATTTTCTTTGTCCACATTACTCAAATCTTTTGTGGTCTCAAACCGCTGACTCAGGCACTTGTTGCTCCAACATACCAGTGATAGTTGCTATGGACGTTCCCTTCCAACTCCCATGTCTGAGAGTTTGGCTTGAAATTCCACAACCACATCCAACAGCAAAGCTCTCCTTGCTGGAACTGAAGCCTGAAATCCTAGCAGCGTCCTGGGTCTGTTTGTATTCAGCCACGTCCTCACACTTGCGGACTCCCAGCGCCCAAGGACACTGGTAGGCTCCAGAACTGCCTTGCTTAGAGGGAGCAAGCTCAAGTGGAGAACATCAACCCCTTTTTGCACTCCTGCAACAAGAAATGTTTTGACGCATTGTCCATTTGCGCGCTCTGTTCTCCATGGCCATCCTCCCCAAGCTATGAGTTACAGTAGCTTTGCTAAATGAGAACCACAGATTAGGTAAGGTGAGATACCGCCTTTCTTCTTTGTTGAAGGGATATTGGCATTCTGCATTTAGCACGGAAAGGAGGAATATTGCAAATAGCAAGATGCAAAGTACACCAGGGAGGCAGGCTCTGTGTACGTGAACCACTAGTTTTTTTGTTGGATTTTGCTTGGAGAGTGAGGATTTATGCAGCAGCTGGGGTGGGGGGAGCTTTCCACACACTGCTTGAAGACACTATTTGCAGTGGAAGCAATATGCAGAGCAGAAATTCTCTTCTTGTAGAATTTGAGGTTGTTCAGAATCTCTGAGATGGCAGAAAAGAGTCTGAAGGGAGACAGAAGAATCATGAGATATTAGACCGGGGTTTGCTGTTGCTTTAAACGGTGAGGAGAACAGGGGAGGACAAGGAGAAATGACTGAGACAAAAAGTTTGTGTGATGAGGCAAGGCTCAAACAAACTGCTCCGAAAGTAAAAATGTAGTCGCTCTTTCAGCACAGAGCATCTGCAGTAGTTGTAGGATGGGGAAAGAAGTGAGGACTTGCATTGACTTGGACTTTTTTCCCCTCCCAAATACATTTGAAGTAGTTTTGCTTAATTTGCTTGGAATTCTAAACTTGAAGTGACAAGAAGTCTTACCTTTTGGTCTCAGAATCACACAATAATTTGGGGAATGAGTAGTAGCACTTCGTTTCCCAGACCCTCTCTGCTCAGAGATAATTGCTGCAGGTAGTGCTTGACACTGGTATGGTTTGTGCCTCTATGGGAAGTGTATTGGTGGCCCCAGAGCTCACGGGGGCTAGCTAGGAATGGGTAGAATTACTAGATAACTAAGAGAGGTTCAGTGGTACGTGAAACTTGTCTAATACATTTCTCAAAGGGCAGAGATCATCTCGAGTGAAAGCAGGATGAAGCCTCACCCATGTTAGAAGAAGGTTATTGCTCATCCTGAAGGAATGTGGAGATTTCTTGGCGTACGCTGTACTGTCAGCAACCTAATCTCAGGTGGGTGACAAAACGGACTGACCCCTGGATGATCTCTCTGAGATGAAGGATAGACCTTAATTGCCAAACGTATGTCCTGATTCAGAGCAGTTAGATGCTGGGATCAGGACCTGAGCGTTTTCCAGTCTTGACTTTACTGTATAAAGTGCAGTTGTCAGTATATCTGTAAGTATGAGTTCGGCATGGAGGCTTGGGATGGTTTAAGGAGATGCAGCTGTGCTACAGATGGAGCACATCCCTCATGGCAGAAATTGGTCTGTAGCTAATGCTGAGCATCAGCATTACTGCTAAGAGTGTTTGTGAGCATGTCTGCCTGCTTCTGCTCCTGCTTCCCACTGGTGGTGATGCCCGCTAGGTGTCAGAATTGAATAAATGCAAAGGCTGCCACAGGGGATCCCAGTTTTTAAATAATTCTGGGTTGCTGGTTTGTGTTTTGTTTTTTGTTTTTTCCTTGCTGATATCTGGCCTGCTGTGTGATAAAATGACTTTCGGGGAAGGAAGATCTCTTTAAATGGTGAAGAGAACAGGGGAGGACAAGGAGAAATGACTGAGACAAAAAGTCCTGGCACAGTTAGAGTGCTTGTTTTGCATGTGGGAGCCCAGAGCCTAAATTCTGCTCTGGGCACAAAAATGGTTTTGCTTTTTACTTCTGAGGACCGTAGATTTTTCCCTGTTCTGCATGACGAACTTACCCTTTTTGATAAAATGACTTTTAATCAAATTTCCCAGCCATCCTTTGACTTGGAGTACAGGCTGCAAGGTGCCTTTGGTAAGAGAAAAGCTGGAGAAATGCTGGTTGCAGAGAGGGTTTGATTTTTATAGTTGAAGTTTTCTACCTGTTTCTCTCACCCCTGCTTCTAGCTTCTGTCTGGCCTCTTATTCAAGAGATCGGCTCATTCACTACAGCTGATTAATGTTAGGAAGGGTATCATAATGGCTCTAAAGATTAAGTGAACTAATTAATGCCTGCGCAACCAGCAAGAAATTTGCTGCTCTGACACTTCACAGCTGCCACTGCGTTTTCTTCTTTCAGATCTTCTGGTGGCTTTAAAATTCTCTTCTTTTCCTTTTCCCAGGGCAAATTGTTGCCTCTGTCTCAGGGTGCAGTGGGGACTCTGCAGGAAACAGCACCAGCAGCTTGCTGGAACCTCAGACCAGTTTTCTTGAGTGAATGTCTGTGCGTACTGCTGGTGGGATGTGGTGGTTCATGTGAAGACCCAAGAAGGTCTACCAACTGGCTCTTGGCCAAGAAGACATGTTCTTGTAGTTTTCTTCTTGTGGCATTGGTGGGGAAAGCTCATTCTCCTTTATGATGTTCTTACATGCCTTGCTTAGTCAAGGGCAAAAACATCTCAAAACCTCTCCCAGAGAAGGAGGCACTACGTTGAGTGACTTGTTGAATGTGCTTGTCCCAACCTTAGCTGGTTCTTTTCTTCCCAGAATATATTTCCTTCTCACTTACCTTTGGGTTTTCTTTATACTGTCTCTGTTTTCCTTTCTTGGTGAAACAACAACTTATGCTGTGCTTAAGAGTCTAGTCCTGACTTTGTTACTACTTCTGACTGAGCTGTAAGTCAGGATCTTTAGCAGCTGCAGACAAATGAAATGCTTTTCCTAGCATGAGGAAGAAGCGAAACAGGAGTCAGTCCTTTACTGAGAGGCTGTGATGCTAACAGTGTTAGGAGAACACTGGTTTGGTTTTTTTTTCTCAGGTTGTTGTTCTAGTCCTGTTTGATTCCTCAAGCACTAAAATGCTTGGGGGCCTACCAGGTTCATTGATCATGGAATACCTATACACGTGCCCCTCTCCATCTTCCAAATACTGCTTGTTTTTCGAGTTCGGTACTAAAGCCAGCTCCATATGTGTATATTTGTCCTGATTGTCAACAGATGTGGCACTTGTGGCAAAGACCGGCAGGAGATTTCTTCTGCAGCTTCAATCCAGGTAGCATTGGGTGGCTGGTAGCGCACTTGGCAATCCTCCACATGGCACGTGCTTCTGACGAGGTGGTGCTGACGTGTCTATGGGCACTGCTTGTTGTCTGTGAGCAGTAGGGAGTCTGTGCTAGAAACCCGGTGTTAGACCAGAGCTAGAAAGGGAAGATTCAAACGTGGGTCTTAACTCTTTCAAGGAAGCCAGGCTACTGGAAGTGGTCTAGATCTTCATTGCAGATTGAATTGGGGGAAGGTGGAGCTGGAACAAATAGGGAGTAAGAAGGAAACTGGGATTTCTTGTTGGCCTCCAGAGACTAAATTGGTTTAGGGCTTTAGCTATCTGCGAGACTTGGATTTGAAGACGGAGACCACCAGGAAAACCGCAGGGCCTGGCAGGATCCCAGGGATTACAGGCCATGATTAATGAGAACTTAAAAAGAATCTTATGTGCTTTTGGAGGCTGAATCTTATTCTGAGCAGTGGGGATATGCTGCTGCTGGCTGAGCCTCCTGATCTGGAATGAATAATGAAGAAAAAAATAACAGCTTCTGAAATTGAAGGCTGTTGATTTAAATGGGGAAGGTGTGTGGGAGGGGGAAGCCCATAATCTCATCAAAAATAGGTACTATGTAGAGGATTGGGGGCCAGAAACATTTAAACCTGGAAATTAAAGCAGTAAGCCTTGTGTCCGTACCAAGCATGTAAATTGAAATGATCTTGAAAGTATCCCTGGAGTCTAGCGGTGTAGTGGAGTCCTGCCAGTGCTATTTCTGCAGAGCAAAGCTCGGAAGTGTTTGGGATGCATGAGGAAGGTAAGGCCTGATCTAGACTTCCCAAATGTCTTCCGATAGGCCTTCCTAAAGAGAGTACTAAAGTAATGAAATAGGTATGATAGAAGGTGAAGAAGTGTCACAGCTCAAAAACAAAGTTATAGAGTAAGTGGGTGACACTTGGCAAGTGCAGCTGGAACAGGGCTGGTTGTAGCAGGCAGCCCCTGAGACAGTGGTGAATAGTTTTGTTGATGCCCTTACAAGCATTGCACTTCTAGAAAAGGGCTATGTGACACCTGTGGGTTACTGGGGAGGGACAGCAAAAACCCAACCCTTTCTTTCTATGTGTGTTTTAAAGATATTTAATTCTCTTTCATATAATATTTAAGTACTGAAGACAGTCTTGTTCAGCAGTGAGAAATCTCCATGAGGCAGGTTTGCCAGGTACTTTGTGCAATCTAGAGGGGAGGAAAACCAAAACGAAAAAAACCACACCGAACAAAACCAAACCACAGAAAACCCTGGGACAGTCTCTAATGTTGGGTCTACTAAGGAATAGCTTTTTCTACCTTTTCTGCTTAGTAGAATGACCTTGCAGAGTATTTTGAGGGGACGAAGCACTGACTATAGGAAGTGCTAAAAATGATTGCAAGAGCCTTTGACTTGTTTGGTTTTCTAAGCTAGTTAAAAACTGGGGTTTTTTTCTTACAATTTTATGCAAACATTTTATTATCTTGGAAGGAACTGGAGTAAATACTTGTCCATGGAATTGTTTCAGCTTCTTGAGCTCCTAAATGGTTTTGAAGGATTCGCGGGTCCTGGTGGCGAATTTTCTGGGACAGGCAGTATGAAAAGATAACCCAGGCCCCACACCATCTTTCTTAGCAGAAAGAAAATGTTCCATATAGATGAGATTATTGCATCAAGAACAACCATCACAAGATCAGGAGCAACAATCAAAACCTGCCTCTTTCAAAGGGTTGGAGCAGCAGATCTGTGCATCTGCAGTGTGTTCAGTGAACCAGAACACAGCTTTTTCCTCTGGAAAATTTATGTGCTGAAGCCTGCACATATACCTACTGAAGTGAGGGTGTCTGGAGAAAGACCAGAAGTGAATGGTTAGGTGGTGTTGCTGGTCTCCCTTGGTTTAAAGAGTGTCACAGATTTAGTTCTTTCACTGAAAGTGGGTGGAACAAAAGTCTGAAGGTGAAATATTAAGCCTTGGCTTTCTGCCCCGAGTACATGACTGCATCTTCTTTAAAATGAGTATTCATTATGACTATTTCATAATTAAATGACTATTTCATTGCTATCTGTTGTTGCACAACACATTCTGATGCTTCTGAATTTCTCGTCCCTTTCTGGCTGAAACAACTCTGCGAAAACTTGCCAATAATGTAGTTTTGCTAAAAATCCTATTTTTAGGAGAACTTACTATTTATTGAAAATGTTGCATGGTCCCACTGTGAACAAAAGCACGGATACTCAGCGTGGTGCTCGTGCCTGTCATTGACACGTTGGCTCTGCTGGAGAAGAGCGACTTGGAGCAGAGGGTTGTAGTTCCACAGGGACATGCTGGCAGGCTGGGGTCTGCCAGGGTTCGAATGTGAATGCTGCTGGTGATGCAGGAGACTCCATCTGTTTTGTATTTGTACCCATGCTCTGATGATGCTTTGGCCTTGCATGGGCTTCAAAGGCCAATGTGCCCAAGAGCCTGGCTTGTAGGATTGGAGTGTGATCTGAGTAGTGAAAGACACTGCAAGTCTAGGGTAGACTAGAGTCTAGCCTAGAAATTGCAAGACTCAGGCGTAGACTCTTTGTCTAGGGTATTTGATGCCAGTGGGTCAAGTTCTGCTATTAATTTAAGGATAAGGCATCTGTGAGACCTGGTGTTAGTGTTTTTCTTCCAACCTTGAGCATTCTTAGAGCTGTTCTGGTATGTGTACCAGTGGAGTGAAATGGGCTTGTTCCATCCAGGAGCCGTCAGAGCCAAGAGCCTGTTTGGCACAGGAGCAGGTTCCTTGTGCTTGTACCTCCTCTCTCCTTCCAGAGAGAATGAAAAACGTTTCATGTTTGCGTGGAAGAGCTGCTTTTCTGCTCACAACTGAAGGGAGGAATGAAGACTTTGTTTGTATAAACGTGCGATTTGCCAAGAGTGGGAAATTTACTCTTTAGCAGCCCATGGCATACGGCAGAGCTCAGTAAACGCGAAGCTGAAAGTCTTGTAAGCACTTTGTCTTGTCCTTCTCCTAATGTCTTATCTATTACCTGCTGTCCCTGTGAGTGCATGATGTGAGTGCTGTGCTGCTGGTGTCCTGAAAATAGACTTCCCCAGCTCCTAACATGTTAAAAAACTATTGCAGCTACTCATTATAGAGTTGGTAAGTGATGTTGAGAGTGGCTGAGCCCAGTGCGGGGCAATACTCTTTGCCAGTTTCCTTTGCACTCATCCCGTATAACGTAACCAAGAGGACACGCTGGTGCATGAAGATACAGTGAACAAATGCTTTGCAATGGTTAGAGACCTGTAGATACTTGCTAGCATGGAGTACTGCCCAGTTTGAGATTACTTCTCTTTTGAGTCTGCTTTTAGAGTAGAATTAAACCAGTCAACCACCATCTGGTTCCAAGACACTGAGTTTAGCAAAACTAATAATAAAAGTTTGACTCCCCCCTTTCCTCCCCCCTCATCCTGCTCTTCACTGATCAGGGACAGTTCAACTGTGCAAGAAAAATGTGAGTCAAAAACATGAAAGGAGGGGAGACAAGGCAGCTCTGAAACTAGGTTAGAGATGAAACAAGCCTGAAATTTGACAGCTGTAGGCAAAGCTGGGTGGCCCCAGGGAAATGGCTCGAAATGATTGATGAAATAAATGATTAATGAAATGGTGTGATTAGCCTATCTCGGGATTGCATTACTGTTTGGATCCCAAAGACAGAAACTGAGAGGAGCCATGTGGATGTGAATGATGTAGAGGAAAGAGTGCAAGAGCAGCATCTTCCAGAAGGCAAGCAGATCCCTCAAAAGTAACCTCACATCTGCTTTATTCCACCCCATAGGGTCTAAAATATGCACCTTGCTACTACTACCCTGTTCAGGTAGTACTCATCATTTGGTGTCAGGATTTACCATTACAACTATTCTTTCTCTGTTCAGGCAGCTCAGAAAGAAGGTATTTACATTTTTGCATTGGTGTTTGCTCTTACCTTTGCTGCCACCCACTGAACACCTGAGCAGAGCAGGTTTTTTGGTGTATATTTGGTCTTCTGGGCTTCCAAACCCTCTCTGGATAGGGGCAATAGTAACCTTGAGGGTTCAGATCTTGTTCTGATCTTTCCTGGCAGATACTTATTACAGGAAAGCAGAATGTTGGTGTGAGTTGTTCAAATAACAGCTAATCTGTCATGTTGATAGTAGTGTCAGTGTAGTCTAAATAAGAGATTGATCTGTGTTTACACCCCCTGCCAACTTATTGGAGAGGGAAGATTTTAGAGCTTGGAGACTGGCTTGTGGAAACCTGTTGCATCTGCCATTAGATTAAGAGATTCAGACTTCGGAATGACATAACCATGCCCTCAAGGGTGTTTTTGGTTTTGTTTGTTTCGTTGGAGTTTTGTTGGTTTGGCTTGTTGGGGTTTTTTTGTTGTTGTTGTTTCATGGTGGCTGTGTTGTTGTTATTCATTTATTTATTTCTAGTTAAAAACAAGAATTACGTCACTGTTGCTCAGGTCCCAATGTTTACAGTGTGAAATACTGCCAGTCAAACTCTTGTTCATTGGGAGCTAGCTTGAAGAACCAGTCTCTTTGGGCCCATCAGATGACTTCTTTATTTCCACAACTGCAGACACATGCATGGCTAGCAAGTCCTAACAAGCGGCTACGTCCTGCTGTACAAGCTTATAGGAAAAACAGCACCAGGAAGATGCGATTTCTCCCAGAAACTGCAGCACTTTCTGGTTATTTGATGCTGACTGGCTGGGATGGCTGAAGACTAAACATGTGTGTGCATGGACACACATACATATGTGTATACATAGATATAAATGTGGCTCTCTTTAATATCTACAAGATTTTCTTTGCCTCCTTTGCTCTGCGGTTCTTCAGCTGCTGTTGATTAGGAGGACACTGTATGGAAACCATACAGTATAGAACTGCCAGATTTCTTCAACTTTCTGACATGAGTGACTTTTCAGCACGGCCTGGTACCTGTGGTGGTGTTCTGAGCAGCGCAGGTCTGGGCTATATTCCTGCTTTTGCTGCTAAATAAAGAGGCAGCTGCCTTTGTAGCCCTCTATTGTCTCCAAGAGCTTCACAGTGAAAAACAGCTCTGTATGAAGATCATTTATTTCCCCAAGGGCAATAAAATTAAGTGGGCTGGATTGTCAAAGGACTGAAAGTTAGATTTTTTTTTTTTTTTTTTAAGAAGTCCCAAGTGTAGTCCTGGGTGGCTGTGCTGTAGAAATGGGGTATGCTCAGTCTTTGATAACTGTGTGGGTAAAGAGCTCATAGTCTTGGTTACTTGCTGGGCTGGATGTAAGCTCTGGTCCAACTTGGAGAAAAGTTAAGGAAAAATCCTTGTATTTCTGTGTGTCTGTCCTTTTCTCATTCTTTTATTCTTCTTAACAGCAAGAATGTGTTTGGGGGAGTGCGTGCTTTTTCAAAGGCTTGGACGGGACTCTTGGGCTGGGTGGCATCGCTGTTTAAGTGTTGAGGTAGATTTCAGGTACTTGTTCATTTGGTGAGCATGAAGTCATGAGCCAGTGAATTTGGCTGACCTTCTGCAAGGTGTTGACGTCAGGAGATAAGGACCTCTTATGAAACCATTGAGGAGTTACACAAGAGCCGTCGCCTTTTCTTCTCCTGCTGATAACAAGGCTGTTTGGGTGGCTCCTTTACAAAACTTTTGGGACTTTTGTGAACAATTACCCATAATGGTTTGTCTCTGAGGAAACTTGCTCCGACTCCTGCCATGAGCTTGGTTTGTGTTATGGTTAAATGCCAATGGGGCACTGCGGCTATGCCTCTTTTTGGCAGAACATCAAGAGGCATGCATCCAAGTTTCAAGTTTTTTTTCCATGTACACAATCTAAATCTTTTATAAATGAAGGGATTAAAACAAGGAAGCAGAAATGAGACCTCCATGTGATCACTCCATGTACTCTGTGCTGTCCTTGATGCTGGATGACACAGAGGAGTTGTGTGACTTCCCTTGGTCCTCAGGAAAGACAGACCTTGCAGCCTTTCCTCTGCTGCAATGGTGTCCCTTGCTGAATTAACCAGGTAATTGTGTTCAACTGAAACCTCCAGGGCATGGAAAGCTACCAAGTGACATGTCATCAAGACGAAACAGCTAATTTTGGATTGCTGCTGAGTAGGCTGGAAAACCCTTGAGACCAAAGATGTCTAAGATGTGTTATTGCCATGAGAGAGAGAAAAAAAAGAGCTGTACGGATGCCAAGTGCACTGGTGTCTTCTTGCATTGGTACTGGTAGAGATTTAGTGACACAAGGAAGCCATCTTGTCTTCCTACAGGACTGCTTTCCTGTAAGGTCTTGGGAGCTGAGAAAGCCTTAGGAAAAATATCATAGCCAAGTTTCTTCTGCAACCATTCCCTGGCTTCTGCAAGGTCACATCTTGCAGGCCAGCTGGGGATGTTGGGAATACAGAGGGCAACGCTCAGCTGCTCTTTGTGCTCTTCCCTGCCCTGTTCTCCTTTCCTTCTTCTGGCTATGACATGCACATCTTGGAGCACTGGGAATCCTGACAGTTGCTGAATTCAGTTTCAGAAGCCAGACTGTATTTGCAATTTGAGGTTTCTTTGGGTAAAGTGAAGGATGAAAGAATTTATTTTTTTTTTTAAAAGCTAGGATATAAGAAGAAAATGGTGCAGAACAGAAAAAAATGGCACTTTGAAAGAGACTTAACAGGGTGGTTTCATCAACTTGCTTGTTCTCACAATAACCATGTGCTTTTTTTTTATTTAAAAAAAAAAGCTTTTCCAAGTGAAAGGCATCTTCAGAGCAGCATGCTGCACCTTGTCTTCTCTTGGTTTAAGTGAAAGGCAATGTCGACTGCTCCCCTGGAAGTGGCAGTGAACAAGCCAGTTCTGCTGCCTGCAGATTCCCAGGTAAAAGGCATTGTGCAAATGTCAGGGGAGTATCTTGAAAAATCAGCTGTCATTGCTTTCACCTTAAAGTGAAATAGTGTCCAGGTGGTAGGGAGAGGATAGGACAGACGAAAACTGAAATCCAAGCCAAAAGTAGGGCCACCTCTGAAAGCATTGTTCTGATGAAGAGGTCCCTTTCTCTCCACGTGTGATGGGTTGACCTTGGCCAACTGCCAGACGCCCTCCCAGATGCTCTCGCGCTGCTTCTCCTCGTCAGAACAGAGGGAGAAAATAAGACAGAAAAGCTCAGGGGTCAAGATAAAGACAGGCAGATCATTTACCAGTTACTGTCATGAGCAAAATAGACTTGCCTTGGGGGAAACGAATTTAATTTATCAACAATTAAAATAGATTTGGATAGTGAGAAACAAAGGCAAAAATTAAAACAACACCTTCTCCCCACCCGCCTTTCCTCAAGCTCAACTTCACTCCTTCATTCCTGACTCCTCTACCTCTCCTTTTCCCTAAGGGATTTGGGATGGTTGTGGTCAACCCATAACAGCTCCTCTCTGCCACTCCTTCCTCCTCACACTCTTTTACTGCTCCATTGTCAGTCCTTCCCACAGGCTGCCATCCTTCACAATAAGCTTGTCTCTATGTGGGCTTTCCATGAGCTTCAGTTCTTTCAGGAAATATCCAACTGCTCCAGCATGGGGTCCTCCATGGCCTGCAGTGGACATCTTCTCCACCATGGTCCTCTCCATGGTCTGCAGAGAAATACCTGCTCCTCTGTGGTTTCTCCATGGGCTGCACCTCTTCTGCCTCCTTATTCTCTGGCCCTGGTGTTCACATACCTTTTTTTCCTCACTCCTCACTGCTTTCTGATGCTTTTTGCTCATTCTTAAATGTGCTATCCCAGAAGCACCACCCGCTTTGCCGATGGGCTCAGCTATGTCTAGCCGTGGGTAAAGTGCCTTGCAACTTACACCCAGCGCACCGTATCTTCAGTAAGAGCTTTGATGCAAGATTCCCCCTTGCACCTGCAACAGTGGTGGCCTTACTGCAATGTTTTTGCACATCAGTCTCTGTTGTTTTGTCGATCCAGGCAATGTGCTTCTATAATTTTATTCTCTGCATCCAGCGCCCACTGGGTAGTGGGCAGGGGCCGTAGAGCAGCTACGATGGTAGAGAATAAAGGTCTGAGACATGAGAAATCTAGACTGTGGGCAAATGAATTTGTCCTTGGGACTTTAATTTCTAAATCTAATGCAGGCAACAACATCGACCTTCTCTTGTAAAATATTTGAGGTTCAGTTGATAGCCGTCCTAATTGAAAGTGTAGTCAGACCGCCAAGTTATTTAAAATTCCTACTTCTTTGCTCGTTCAGGCCTTGTAATGTAGCGTTCAATAAATCCTTTACAACACTGAGAATTAAAGACAGTGTAATAGGTTGTCACTTCAGGTTTATGTTATTTTAGCATTTGCATAACTGCATTCATGATTTTGGCACTTAACCCGAAGCCACAGCAGAAGTTGTAGCTTCTTGGCTCACCCAGCAACAGAAAGCAGGGTTGGGGGTAGATTGCAAGGGTTGATTTTCCTGTGGGGTGGGCAGGAATGTTCTCCATGCCTGTAAAAATAGGCTGCTTTTAGTTCAGCCAGGCTAGTGCAGCTGAAGCAAACTCAAGTCTGCGGTCCTCCCACTTCTCTTCTTTCCTGGCAGCTACTATAGGAGTAACAGATGCTTACGGGCCTTAGCTGCATGAGCTGCTGCTTCAGTCCACGGAGCTGAGATCTTTTTCCAGAACAGAAAAATCCGGGCCGAATTCATCATCTGTGTTAAAAACCCCCATGTCACATCATACCAAGTTGAGCTGGATGGCTCATTGAATAAAATCTCTAAGCCTCTGGAACTTGCCAGTATTTCAGTTGGGTATCTGGTGTAACGAACCTTTTTATTCTCCTCCTGGTTTTGTTTTCCTTGATGAGGCATCAGGCATGTTTTCTCAGGAAAATGTGTTTTAAGAACACAGTCTGCAATATCTTGGATATGGACCTAGATATTTGTTTGGAAGGACTTCTTGGATATGCCAGTCAGAATTGGCCAAGATTCCTTTTCCAAAGGATTTGTAAACATCTAGAGTAACCACAGTGCCCTGATGTAAAATCAGAAAATGCACAGAGTGAAAACCAGATGTGTGCAATACAAGATGCACACTGCAAGCATCTCATATTGCACAAAGGCATCAAAAGCATATTAGTTAGCAGGAAAAAATTATTTGCAATTACTTTTTGATGGTGTCTGGATGAGACAGTGGAGTGCTCAGTTTGACAGTGGTACTGCTGAAATAACCCTGTCCCGGTTATGCTGCATTGCTTTTGTTATATTTGGCTTTATCTAGGTTGTTCTAAAATCCACAGCAAACATTTTAATTTGGTCTATCAATGTGAATGTATAGGTACTTTTCTTACTGTAAGGCAGATTCCTTACACTCTTCTAGTTCCTAGCTTGTTTCTAGGAAACAGCAGGTGTCCAGTCAGAAAAACACCACCACTAAAGCCCATTTGCAATCTTGTTTTCTTGACAATTTTCCCACCTTTGAAAAATCTTTTGGAGAGTTCTTTTAAAACCAGTTCTATTTTTGGAGACACTTTAGCTTAATCTTGACCTCAAAATATCTGACTGAGCCAATATCAGATTCAATATTCTTCAAGTTTATTCTTTCTTTTTTTTTTTTTTCCATACAGAAACTTGACACTTCCACTTTGTACCAGCTGTGATGAAGGAGATTTCTTAGGATTTCTGTAGGAAAATGCTCCCTTGTTAATGTGTTAGGAGGGTGGTAACAGATGCTGTGAACTGGCAGTGCCCTTGGTGGCTCCTGGAGTTCAGACAGCAAGGGCAGAATGAGACAGGAGAAGGTGAAGGCAGCAGCTGGAGGAATGTGGGGAATTAAAACAAATGGAGGCTACCCTTCAGTCTTGCCAAATGTAAATGAATGCTCTGTATCACTGGCATCCAACTAAAAAGAAGAAATGAATGAGCTAATGAGATGCTGAAATTAATGTGGCGTGCAAGAACGGCACTGAGCAGGGGTGGGAAGCAGGTGAAAGTTGAAGTGAGGTGACAGTTTCAGAAACAGCTCCCACTTCATCTTTTGAGCTCGCTCGCAAAGTCTTTGCTGAATTAGAGAGGCTTGAAGTCTGTATCCTGTCTTGCATGTGTGTGTTTGCTGCTGTTTGTGTTCTCTGATTTTAAATTATTCAGGCTGAACGGAATAGCAGCTTGTTAAACAAGGAGCCTGTTAGAGAGCAAGACCTGTGCTTGGAAGGAGGCAGAGGGACAGGACTTGGTGGAGCTGTGGTGGCTCCTTAAAACCGCTTTGATCTGAACCTCGATACGAAGACAGTGGGTGGAAATGTGGAGGTCCAAGGCTGTCCACATCCTTGCCTCAGTCTTTCCCCATTATCTCCCCTGCAGCAATCAGTGTTCCACAGCAGGAGCAACTGCTGCTGCAGTGCTGTCACTCCTGCCTATCCAAAAATTACTCCTGTTTCATTACCCTGAGAATGACTTAGGTAGATGTTGAAATTTAACCCGTGGCTCAGAAACTTGAGAAGTGGACAAGCCTAAATGTGTATTTTTCACTTTCTCTGCATTCATCAGTGTTAAAAGCTGAACATTGTCTGCATCAAAGCAGAAGTTTTGTTGATTACCTGAGTCAGAAGTGGAGAAAAAGAACCTCTCTTCCCCTCATGCTTCCTTAACTATCAATGACAGGCTGTAATTGTGACATTTTGAACATCGGTGTCTGCTACTGCATTGCCAACCAGAGCTGCTAGGAGTCACTTTCTCTAGTATTTAGTTCTTTCCATGCTGCGGCACAGGAAAGGGTTTGCTGTGCTCACAGGAGCTGGGCCATGCCTAGGGTGTCTCTACCCTTCAGCAGGACTGGCTGACCATGATTGCGTGTGGGTGTGGGATGTGGCTTTGGGGATGCTATGGAAGCCCTCTGTGTGGAAAACTGCCGCTCACCATCTCGGTGAGAGTCGGTGGCAGAGGGCAGTAAGCATCAGTTGCTGGTCTCCAATTGCCTGGTGATAGCTTCTCTTATTTCTAGCCTTTTCACACCAAATGTGTGCAGCGATGGGTGGTATTGGGTCTGACCTAGTATAGCCCCCAGAAGTTTCCTGCAGTAGTTAATTTTCTCCAAAACCTTCACAGCGTTACCAGTCTGTTTAAACAGTAGTTACATCTCAGACTTTTGGGGGTAGATGATAGAGGCTGCTGTAAACTGTGACTTCAGTAAATAGCTGGGACAGAGTTGGACTCAATGCAGAAATACCACTAGAGCTATCAAGTATACAGGTTGTCTGTCTTCAGCAACCTTCAGGATTTTTATCTTGTAGTATGAATCAATTGTGACTTTAAAAAAGCAAGCAAACCCACAAAATCTGAGTCATTGCTCTTTGCCTTCAATCAACCCTCGGTGAGGCCAATACGAGTGGCTGTCTAATGGGGCAAAACATCTCTTGCATCTACTAGCTGCCCTATTCAGGTTAGTTACGTTGGGTGGTAGAGGAAATTACTCAGCCAGGGCTCCGTATGCTCCAGGCAGGAGCCTTTCTGTGAAGTGTTGAGATCATATGGAGAGTGACCATGCATACATAAGTTTCTGGTAGTTCCTGTTTCACCCTTTAATTAGCTATGTTTCCAGGAGCGTTTTCACCAGTTAGTTACATACGGGTTAAAATTTACCTCTGCAAAATGAAACTTGTTTCCCTGTATATCAACCAAGAAGTGCTAGGACTTCTGCGTGCAAGTCAGTAATGCCATTGTGATGGTAGAGATGCTGGTTCCCATGGACAAACAAACCCAGCACCATCCCATGCTGACATTCCTGGTTCGTGTCTGACTGTGGAAAGTGAGTCAAGCCAAGCTCCAGCAAGCTGTAACACCTATCATTACTGTTATCTGGAAATGGTGTTGAGGAGTGACTGTCAAATACCCTGTTACACTTGCAGTCCTAGTCCACTTCAGCTTCCTGAAAGCAAGCTACTTTGTGTCCCATATAAACTCTCTATTTTGGGTTATGTCACTGATTTTCCAGTAAGTCACAGAAAAGTAGAGAAAAAGCTGCCCTAAAGTTTTACACTTCAAGCTTGACGGGTAGTTCCAAAATCAGGGTCAGCTTTACTGCCTGTCACATTTCAGCCAAGGTGATGAAATGCACTTGGACAGGAATTTCGAAAGCTCTCTTTTACAGCAGTAATTGTGGGAACTTGGATTGTGCGGCACCCAAATGCCAAGCAACCTACAAGGAATTTTGAAATCATCTTTGATATGCTAGGGCTCCTTCTATATGAAAGGTTGCAAAATCTGCCAGAGACATCAGCCCTGTTTTTTTTTTTTTTTTAAGATTAAGCCTGCTTTGTGAAGCTGCTGTGCCTTTCTTCAAGGCAGTGGAGTTTTTGCAAGAAGAACTTGGCAAGCAGGCAGGATGCTGTATGCTCCTGTCACCTCATGTAGGCTGTAACAAATGTCAGTGGGAGTCTCGTGCTTAAGGCAGAGATCCCTAAAGAGCATTATACAAAGTCAACTCACGGTCCATGATCCTTTCCTATCTAGGAAAAGCACTCGCTGAGTAGAAACCTTGGGACTATATGCCTAACTTCAGTCTTCACCACAGTTTTCAGCAAGATTTTTGGACAGCCTTATTCTTTCCTTCATTTCATTCAATGTTGAGACCTTTGTCTCCTGCATTTGTCTTCTAGTGTGGTATCTTGCAAATGGTTGGAAGATGTTTTGTGTGTCTTGATGTTTTGGCAGACAGCAAACAGGGTTTTTATACAGTTTGCAGCAGGTTCCTGAGGGACGTCACTAAGGAAGGAGCACAGCTCAGCATCCCTGGCACTCTTTGTGTCCTCTCAAATTAATTTAGCACCAAAATGATATTGTTTCCTGAGGACCTAGGTAGGATGAGACTAACCTGGCCACCTACCTGTGTACCTGGAGAATGACCCCTCTGTAATGCAGGTAGCTGGAGATGTTTTTCCACTTGCCAAACGATTGTTTAATGTTCTGACTTGCTACTCACATTAGAGCTTTTCATTAAGTACACTACTTTTTAAGTATTAATTAACAACAATAGCCAATTGCTCTGTAAGATAATTATTTTCCCCAATAACAAAATACTTTCCAGGAGCTCTTAACTTTTAAATCAGCTCTAGCTTGTCCTTGGCTTTCCTGCTGCTTTCTTTCAAACTTGACAGCTATCAGTGGCTTTGTAGAGGCTTTTTCTCATGAATGTTTGTTGTCACGCTTCTGTGGTGATTGCTTCTCTGAGCTAATACAACTGAGAGTGTTCCCCAAAGGTCTTACCCAGACCGTTCATGCAGCTTAGACCCCATGGCTATTTCAAATATACGTAAGCTATTGCTGTAGTCCTGGACTATTTATTACCCACTCAACTGTCTGTTTTGTGGTGGATTTTTAAAATTTGTTCTCTTTTTTATTTATTTGGGGGGTTATGAAATTCTCACTGGAAAAGTGCAAGTGGAGAGCATAGCTAAATCTTAGTTCTGCCCTTTGCTGTCTTGATATATGGGCTTGAACAAGTCATCTACCCTGTCTGGCTTTGAAGCTGTGTCAACAAATTGAAAAACCCTAATTCCAAGCATTGTAATTAAAAAAATATATCCTGGGAGATTTTCAGTATGCTTCCTGTATTATAACAGCGATGCCAATGGGATGTGTGGTACCTTGTAGAAATAACTGCAATGAATCCTAGATGGGAAATTAGAGGCGTGACCTTTGTAATGTTACCAGAATAGCAATAGGGAGCATTGCTGAGAGCTGCCTGTGAGAGAGGATCCAATGCATGTCAGCTCCTTGCTGCAAGTTGACAGCTCAGCTCCATCCATGTCTTCCTTTCTGTGCTGCTTTCTTCAGTGTCGCACCTGGTGGGAACTCTGCTGAGGTTTCTTTCCTCCAGTGTACAGAAGCTGCCAAAAGGACATATTTAGCTTATTTATTAAAACACTAGGAAGAGGAGTTTATTTATTTATTTTTTTAAAAGGCACCTTTCCTGTATCTTCCAGTGATGGAGCTTACACCGTGGAAATTGAAATGCAAACGTGGAGCTTCGTGCAAGCTTCTGAAGTGTGAGGGACATCTGTTGTTAGTGCCATGGGCAGGCTCAGGAATAGACAGCGCTGCTGACAGCAGACAGGAGAGGATCTGTCCGGACAGCGTTAATCACAGGCTTTGGCAGGCTGGGTATTTGAAGCCAAGCACAGATGGCTGCCCGTTCTGCAACCGCTCCCTTCAAGAACAAACTTGCCATTATTTGTAGCTTGGTGGTATTTTGTGAATTTATGTCATTTTAGCACATTTTATGTCTTGTGCTCTCGCCAGGTAGGGATGCTGTAATTCTCCTCTACAGTGACACTGAGCTGGCAGCTCAAATTTGATTCCCCGTTGCACTTCTCTCCTATGTTGGCGCAGGATGTGTGTCCTTGTGTCTGGCATCTCATGCCATTTAAATGTCTTTTATTTGAAAGGGCTCCTCTTAAGAAGGGAAACAGATCTCTCTCAGGTTGAGTAATACTGCTTTATCTCCTTTCATCCCAATCAAAATTTCACTGTGAGGAAATATAATGCAGATTGTCAATGAAAATATTCTTTGACAGCTTTGCATCTGGAAATTATCCTAGAAATATCATTGTTCATTGACAATTGATTAACAGAAACTCTTTACATAGTCATTAACATGCCCGACTGAGGCCTTGCTAATAATCAGCTGTGTTAGTGCTTTCATCAGGGTAAAGAAGGAAGGAAGTCAAATCTCGCAGCACATTTTCAGTGTCTCTGTGAACAGAAATGTAACCGTGAAGGTCGTGATCTCAGTTGCCTAATCTGAATGGTGCTAACACATCAGCAAGGCACCTAGAGCTCTGCTGGTGTTAAAGCCTTCAGTGGACAATGAAGATCTCAGCCAGCTCCTCCAGGACTCCCACATCATTGTCATCCCGGACAGTTCTAATTCACCAGCCCTAGTTGGGATAACAATATCCTTTATTACTTCCGAGTTGGAAGTAGTTTGTTTTAGACCAACAGCTGCTCTTTGAATATAGATAAATTATTTATTGATCCCTCTGTGGTAAGCGATTTGTGCTGGGTGCAGGTGCCCAGGAGCTGGTGGGAGCTACAACTGAGGCTCTGTGAAGGTCCCAGCTGTCTCCAATGGACCCACCAGGGGCACAGCTGAGCCATCAGCCCCAGGTGAGGCACATATGGGAAAATGCTCTTTAAGCAAGGGCAAACACACCCGAGAGAAGTAAGGAACAAAGAGTGAAGAGTTTTTGGTCTGAAAAGCTGGTATTATTAACAGTGCTGTCTGTATAAGGAACTAGCTATTAGTGAGATAGTTTTGGTGGAGGATTTTGAAGTGCTGGTTAAACTAGATGGCAGCTTGTTCAAATAAAATTACACAAGGACTATAGGTGTTTGTAAGCTCACTACTTGCATGTTCACAAAGTACCTGATGTAAAGATCCTGTTCTGTTGAGGACGATCCTTTTCTTCGCTATCAAAATGCTGATCTTCTGTGAAGGTAAATCTGTGTGTGTGCATGTAAAATGTAATTAAGGAGAGGGGGTTTGATTGCTGATTAAAATCAGTGACTATGAATAACTGTAATGTTAAATACTGCCTATACCTGGCAGAGTTGTTGGTTGATGTTTTCTGTTAGTTCAGCACTTAAACAGGAGCCTTAAGAGTGAGAATAACATTGTGTTTGAATGGTGGCTAACTCACTATCCGTAGCCTGGCACCGGGGATAGGGTGCTATTGCGTATAATCCTTATATCAAAGCTGAGTTGTGGCAGAATAACAGAAACTATTCCTCCTGCTTCCAGTCTGGGAAGACAGGCACTTTTCACCAAATTATGCCCTTCAGTACTTGTTGCAACTATTACTCTAATAGGATGGTTAAAGAATCTCAAGGATTCCCCCAACATTGTGGTTGTTTAAATAGGTGGCATCTACTGGAAAACAAAGGTTATTTTGCAGCATGATATTTCTTCATTCAAAAGCATCATTTTTGCAGGCAATTATACTGTGCTAGCAGAACAAATTTTGAGTGAGCAGCTGATAAAATTCATAATTAATGAACTTTGGCTCCCACAATGCTGATTCTGTTCAAAATAAGCTTGTGTTCCACACTTGCTTTTCGAAATACTAATGAATCTGCCATTAGTAGAATCAAATGTCATTTAGATGTATATAGCCTAGGGGAAAAGCACATTCTTCAGCTGTTTAGTACCTATACCAGTCTGTTTTCAGGGGATATGTTGATTTTGGCCTTCTGGGCATAAAGTTGTAAGAAGAAAAACTTTCTCTTCTGTTTAAAATGCTATCTGTAGAGCAAGATGAATTTATGTCAGGTGAATACCTAAAGCATGAAATGGACAGAGATGCCTATGTGAGCTAGCTGTGTTTTTCAATATCAGTATCTCCCTCCCATTGTTTTCTTCTCTCCTGGAGGAAATATCTACAGACCTGTGCTGTGGCTTGCCTGGAGGCATCTCCTTCCCAGTCAGACAGCAGTGCAAGTGGTCGGCTGGGAGGGTTAGAAAGGCTTTGAGCTCCCCACGGAAAAGGGTGAGTGTAGTTCTGAAGAACCTTCACCATAAGAGCCTTGGGGGAGATACCCACAAAAGTATCAGGCTCTTGACCTGAAGAGGGAAAGCCAAGTGATGCAACAAACAGCATGGAGAAGGAAACACCTTCTTTTTTTTTTGGTTTGTTTTTTAATGTGGAGTCAGCAGCAGAGGACATCGCTCGTCCTCCTTCAGCTGTGTCTTGCAATGGGTGCCTTGGTAATTGAAGCTGATAACTGAAGGACAGAATCTTCCCTGGTTTTGTGGGCTTTCTTTGGCATTTCTAGTTCAGGAACTTCTCCTGTTTGAGGTTGACCAAATAATCAGGCCATAATACAGGAAAACTGACGAGTTTCAGATAGTGGTGGTTTTGTTGCTTTTAAGCAGTAAGTAGTAGCTGGTCCTGCAAAGAACCTAGGAGGTGATATAGATATTGGTATTCATGTACATTCCCTGTTGCCATGATGCTGTGTTGCTGCCTCCTCTGCAAAGTTACCTTATTTTGTCCACACCAATGGCCATGAGAAAACTGTTGGACTGGGAAGGAGGGATTTTAAATTGAATCTGTGAATGCTCTGCTGTTCAAGTCTCTTTGCAGGCAGACTGACATGCTGGAATGGCATTCTCTCAGCTAGCAGACACTTGCTAGAAACTTGATTAAACTCCTTGTACTGTGTTTTCTGAGGAGATACCCATTCAGCATCTTGCAAAAGGCAAACTTGGACACTGGTGTGAAGCTCACGCATTCATGGAGAGCTCTGTGTTACTGATTCACTGTGTAAATTTTGGCTTTCCCTTGTCTGGCTCATACTTTGTAGAGCAAATAAAAAAATGTCTGGGCTTTGAAATGACAATGAGCAAGGCTTGGGGTGTATGTTGGCAGAGCAGATAGGACCATATGAGGTTGCACAGAGATCAGGCAGTTCTGTGCAGTCTTGGAGGGTGAGACTAATAGTAATTGGAACCACTAAGGTAATTAATGTTAAATGAATTTTTATAGGACTTTGTTTCTCCTGTCTTCACTCAAAGATTAAGGATGAGCTCTGTCTACAGCTGCTTGCTCTTCAGGAACCAAGAGGTATCTGCAAGTTGAAGTCACCTGCCCTATTTCCCATGGTACAGAAGGATTATTGTTCTGACCAGTGGGAGAACAGGAGGCTGTGTTCGCGGGACACTGGGAGAAAAAAACCAAAGATGCTTTTGAGTCTAGAGTCTGTTGTTTTGGGGTGTTTTGTTGGGTTTTTCTTCTGCTAGTACCAGTGCAAGTGGCGCAGCTCACTGAAATGACAGGGCTAGCAAGGAAAACCTTGAGCTTTATCAAACTTAGGTCTGCCAGAAGAACTGATGTGACAAGTGAGCCCGCCTTGCAGACAGTGCTTTGGTAGAGGGTTGTTTCCTTGCAGGCAGGTTCAGTGATCTGAGTGCATTTGGAAGATGAGCAGTGGAGCTGATTATTTGCTGCTGGGAACTCTCTGAGTCTATAGCAAAAGGGCTGTCCAGGCTTTGGCTCTCTGGATTGTTCAGGCTGGCATCAATGGATTGTTTGCAGAAATCTGCAGAACATTATAAATTAGCCCTGGCTGCTCAGGTAACCAGGAGAACATCCATGAAACAACCAAAGCTGAGGAAACGTGAGCTGGGAATGTTTGATTGGTGAAAATGAAGGAAACCTCTGCAGCCAGCTCAAGTAGGGTTAAGAATCTCAGTGTGATCAGATGCTCACATCTGTCAAGCCAGAGCAGGATTTTTAATCTTCAAACCAGCCTTCAGATTAGCTCTGCCCTGGCAGAGATGCCATAATTTATTATTTTTCATGTAATTGAGTGAGATGGTTGCCTTAAGTGTGGCAAGAACACATCACCCTGGGACCTATCAGGGAGGGCAAGAGCATTTTTCCCTGCGTTCAGATCTTGGGAGACTGTGTCTGCTAGGAAATGAATATATGTCTAAGGTGGCTCAGTTTTTTTCTACTAAAAACTACTTCTTCCCTGCTTTATGTGCTGCAAATGTTTATCTTTGGCCTGCTGCTGATCATGTTGGTAAGAGAAGCTGCCTGTGCAATGTTGTGGAACTGTGTTAGGAGACAAACTGAGGTGCTGGGACGTGTCCTATGTGGGTGCACATGCCAACCGATGTCATAAGATATACGTGGTCACTTAAATGCTGTAACTTCCATTTATCAGTGGGCCGAGATGGGATCAGGACAGAGACCCCCAGAGACCCTTCTCATGGGTTGTGGGGGGCTCCTGGGGACTTTTCAGGTGGCATAGGAAAGGGGCGAAAGATCAGAAGCTGCGTGTTGAAAATAAGAAATCTGGCTCTGGATGGGAACAGAAGTGGAAAAGTAACACTGATTCAGGATTCAGTGAGATTTTTTTTGGGGGGGGGGTCTGGTTTGTTTTTTTTTTTGAGACTTTCCCATCCTGTTTGGGACAAGAAAACCCATGGGTCTGAAGCTCTATAGAAGCATTATTCCTATTCGACTACTTTATTATTATATATATTTTTAAAATCCCTATTCACCTGCTTTTTTAGCTTTAAACAATCTTTTAGGTGGAGTGTGCAGTGTGGGTATGAGCACCTGGTGCCTCCCACAGATTTTCGCGTGTTGGCAAAGGCTTTAATATTTCTTTAGTATCCCAGTCCCTTTATAGTCTAATGCAGCTTGCAGGGCATGAAAGAAAACCTAGCTCCATAGCAGGATTCAAAGGGAAAATAATGAATCCTGGTCTGTTTCAAATAATTAAAATACGCAGATATTTAGTGATCTATCAAGGGGTATGAGAGAATAATATGACACTGTCCCATTTGTTTTAAAGCTCGAGTTTGAGCTCTCTAGTAGAAAATGATAACCTATGAATTAATCACAAAGTTAACTGTATCTGGGTCAAATCCACACGTGAACATCCACAAAACTTTTGCTTCATTCAGCTTTTTCATTATTATCTTTAATTTCTGGTGCCTCAAGGGAGGAAAAACCCTTTGATTTAAAAAAAAAAAAAAAAAAAAAAAGGAGGTTTTATTTTTTTCCAGTTTCCCTTTAACTTCTCCCTGCCTCATTTTTAAAGTAGAAAGCTTTTTCCTTTAAAAAAGGGGGGAAAAAAAGAGGTTTGTTTTATGTGTGTGTTTTTCACTGAAGGTTGCTCAAATTCAACCAGTCCAATTGTGGCTGTAAAGGAGCCATAAAATTTCATTACTGCTTTTCCACAGAAACCAATTCAAGTGTCCAAGGCTTAGGCTTGTGGTTTAAAGATCTCTCTCTAGAACTGCTGTGTGCCTCTTTTGTATCCCTGTGCGGCTGCCAGGCCCAGTTCACGTTTACTGAGTATTTCTTTTGGGACTGAAACCAATTAAAACTCTGACAAGTTAGAGGTTCTGCTTTTGGGTTAGCTCTAAATCCTGGCTTCACATTTGTGAGCATCCTACTTTGCTGGTTACCATGAGGTTGGATGTACTCTTATATTGATTTTTACAGAGGCTGAAGAAGAGGGAGCTCTGTTGCCATCTCATATTCTGTTTCTAGCTGAAGATCTGAAATCTAAAGGGCGGTTGTGTTTTTTGGTTTCTTTTGTGTGTTGTGGGGTTTTGGTTTTTTTCGGCTGTGTTTTTGCCTTTTTTTGTCGTCCTGTGGTAGACACTGCTAAAGCATCATCTTTTGCTGATGCTTCCCTGGTAAGGACCAGCCTCAGGGCTCTGTTCCAGAGACTGAAATACTGGGCTTCAATTAGTCTTATATTTTCTCCAGAGAGATTTTTTTTTTTTTTTAAAACTGGATTCCTGTGTCAGCAAATGAAATTGTTCTTTGCATGAAAAAATGTAGTTTGTTTTGGTTTGAGTATTTGCACTTGTTTCCCCTCTGAACTCCTTTCCTCTTTCTCTGACATCTGCAGCTGGTTTCTAGTCAGCCCCTGGTGACTGGGGGTCTGTAAATGCGTTTTAGTTCTTGCCTTCCCTTCACCAGCTACAATGCAGGCACAGCAATTCTCCAAGCCTGTCTGCACCAGGGAGCAGAGTACAAAAGGCACAAATGCAAAGAGCGGGATTGAAGGCACAGAACAGGTACCAAGAAATCATATTCCACTCGTATACTAGTGATTGCTCTTGTTAATAGCCCTTCAAAGGGCTTTAAAGTGGCCGTAAAAATAAGAAACAAACCATCCAGTTTTAGCTCCTCTTCTTCCTTTTCATGTTAAAGCTCTTAACATCAGATTCCTTTGAAAATGGAACATCTCTTTGAGGTGCTAGGAATACAATAGTTCCCATAAATCTTTTACCTTTAGAGGACATGCAGGCAGAAAACTGAAGTTTGAGAGAGTGTGAGACTATTTTAAGGCGTTCTCTTGGCAAATGATGTCTGGGATGTGCCAAGGCAGGGCAGTGAATTCTCCGACTCATGAAGCTGGGGCAAGACTCAGCACACACCACTTCTTTGGTATATCCACTACTGTGAGGAGAAAACCAGAGTGCCTTGGTTTTGGCAGCACTATAGCAGAGCGAGTTGCAATGCAGCTTGCATATTGCTAACCCCAAAATTGTGGAAGGGCACGCACTCCAAGGCTGAAGCCTGTTTGTGGCAGCTTTTTTTACTGCACCATACACAAAGCCCAGTGCTACATCGTGAATTTCTGCCACGTGCCAATCAAATGTATTTGTAGTTGTACATCTGAGCTGGCTCTCAGAGCGTGCATCTTATTTCCAAGGCTATTCCAGATAGGACAGGCGATGTATGAGAGCTCATGGCAGGGTTGCCTTGGTTCTGTCAAAGCCCAGCTACTTCTGCAGCTGTTTTTAGTTTGGTCCCAGCCTGCATCTTTCAAACTCCTGCTTCCAGCTGGGCAGGAGGAGAGGCTGAAGCACAACCCCACCATCCTCTGAAAAGCTTTCATCAGTGTTGCAGGAGTCACCAGCAGCGGATTGACTGATGCTCCTCCTGTTGTTGTCCTGAGATTTGCCTTTTGACTCGAATGCGCAGCTGAGCTTGAAAAGATGACGTTGATTTTTTTTTTTTTCCCCCCTTCATAAGGCTGCTACAGCCTTGCAGAAAAGAAACACTTCTGCTCCATTGGCCTCCACTGGCCACATATTCATCTCCTGCATGCTGCTGCAGTGAGCTGAAAAGCACAGTATAGATTGTTCTGTGCCTTCGATCCTGCTCTTTGCATTTACCAGGAACAATTAAGCTCCTGCTTTCCTTCTGTCTCTTATGTGTCACTTTCCATTTTGGTAAAATAATTTATTTTTTTTTTAAAAAGGGAAAAAAATCCAAACCCAAACCTTGGGCAGGCAAGTGGGATATACTCATGTGCCAACTCTAATGATATGACTGTTACCATACAACTGGTCCAGTAGAACACTTGTTTAAAATACCTCTTTACTGTTTCCAGAGATTGCAATTTGAGTCAGCCTATGAATTAGTCCTGCCCGTTCTGCCTTGTCTTAAACTTGATCTCTGCACCAGGGATTGCTTCAGCTGCTGCCCAGCACACTGAGACCTTATCCCCCCCGACCGCGTTGAAGCATCCTCCTGTCGTGTCCCTGAGCAATTAATTGTCTCCTCCGTGATGTTTCTCTCAAGAGCAGCAGTGTGGCAGGGCAGTTGCGACCACTTCATTTATCTACTGAAGTCTTGATTAAACTCGAGAGGACTGCGGTGAAATTGCTGCTTGTTCCCTCGTGTAATTACAGAGCGAAGTGCTCATTGGGAGCCTGGGTGCAGCCCTTGCCCTTTGCTGAGGCTGTGGGCAAGTGCTGCTCTTCTGACAGCCATAGTCTGAATAAACATCTCTTCCTCACCAGCTTTCCAGTCTGATTTTCTTTCCCTGGTGACTTGCGCACTCTCGGCACCACCAAGAAAACAGCTTTATTTTTGAATGTGTAGCTAAGCTGGCAGCAATGTAACACCTTTTCAGCTCTCGCTTGGTGTAACTGCAGGAATAAATAACTGCTTTCTCTTTCTAGTCGCAGGAATATTTCAGCTTCCCGTGACTTTTCAGTAGAATTTGAAGTAGTTGTAGCCATGTGTTGTTTACATCTGACCCGAGGAGGTTTTTATTGCTCTGGAGTAGCAATTTACAAAGAGCAACTGGAACTCCCAGTGTATAAGTGCCATTTGATCTCTTATCTCGGTCACAAGGGCAAGGCGGGGAGGTTTGCTTCTGCAGAGAAACCAAGGGCTAAGGAGACCTCAATGGGCACAAGGGGGACGGTGGCTTCAGAAAGCTGCAGCCAGACCTTTCAGTTTGCACAGCCCCAACCCTTGCCCTGAAGGTGCCTAATCCTGGAACAGCTGTTTACTGGTTTAGATATGCTCCTTTTCTCTGCCCATGGGAGGTGCATGGCAACCTGCGCTTGAATTCCTCCTGCCCCTGCCTAAAATGTCCTTAAAAAGCCTTGCTCCCACTTGGCCCCTCGCAGCCCACCGAACGAGGAATTAATGGTAAAAGGCTGGAAAGCCAGCGCTTCCCTCTGCAGACCCGTTCTGTGCCGACCACCTCTGCTTGCTGAAACGGGAGACAACCTGCCCTTTTGACTGCATTTGCTAGAAGGTTTCTGAGATATTTCTTTTTCTTTCTCTGGCCTCCCACATGGAAAACAATCCTTCCAGTGTGCAGATGGCAGCTCCCTTTGCGGAGGGGCAGGCGTTTGCAGAAGTCTGTATTTTTACTTTATTCATAGAACATGTGTACGTGTCACTTGTAGGGTGTTACTCTCAGTATTATATTGAGAATAGCTACTGTGTTAAGCTTCTAATTCTCACCTTTTTGCTTGCGCTACTGATTTTAGAATCATTTGTGATTTCCAGTGTAAAACTTCTCTGTAGTTAGAGAGCTAGTGTAGCTTTCTATGAAATGTCTACAGCTTTCTTCTAAAGCCAGGCTCTGTGTTTTCAGGAGCAGGTTGTTAAAAACATGGAAAGACTTGGCTTATTAAAAAACTGCCGTAGTGGACACTGGACACCTATATCCAGGGTTGAATGCTGGTATCTAGGAGCACAGAGTTAGTCTGGAGCAAATGGCAGTGCTGTCGCTGCATAATTGGACACTCAGGTCACAAGAGGTAGAAGTGACAAAATCCCTCAGTAGACTATCAAACTGCTGGAAGTTGCCATTAGAGGGAAAAAAGTGTATTTTTTATCTTTTAGCCTTTCTCCCGGTATTTTTCGTGACATGAGAGGCTTTCTGCCCAGAATTTTGCAGCATTTGGATGTGCTGTGTTTCTGGACTGCTGCTCTGTGGGGAGAAGAGATGAGGTGGGAGGAAGAACTGAGAGAAAAATGAGCTGCCTTTTTTGGTTTTTTGAAGCATCATAACTCCCTTTTCTCCTGCATTTTGTCCCACTTGATCTCATGACTATTAGAAGCCTCCTGCCTCAACTTCCCATTCAGCAGAAACTTGCCTTATTCCCTTGAAGAAAAAAATCAACCCCCCCAAAAGCAAATGCCTCAGACTGAACTCATCCTGTGGGGGATGCTGCTCCTGCACTGGACCAGCAGTGTGATGCTAGCCCTTAGTCCAGCAGACTACAGACCAGTTTGCACATCCTTGAGGCTGAGTGTGAGTGGCAACCATGTGGGCAAGGAGCAAGCAAGCTGCCAGTACTTGGTCCATGGCTGTCCTCATCCCATAGCTTGGCATCTGCAGCAAGACCCCCTGGTAACAGCATCTTGTGTGTCCTGGCACACTGGTTAGATTGGGTAGTGACTTCTGGATCCAAGAGCTAACCAGATTCTCTGGAGCTGTGGCTATCGTATCAATGCATGTGTTAATTCTAGCATCATCTTTACCATGAAGTTATTAATGGAAATCATCACCCTCATTTAGTAGCTGCCGTCACTTAGAAGATTAACCTTTATCAAGCAACTTTGCTATGCCAGCTGCATGGCAAAGTAATTACTTTTAATAGAATCTGCCCTTGATTTAAAGCCACAGGGGAAGCAATTAAATTTAACAAAAGGCAAAAGCCATGACTTAAAAATGAAGATGGATGGCTTTTGTTATCTGTTTCATAAATTTTATTGTGTACAAGTATTGGAAAATATTCAGTCATCTCGTGTTTTAGAGGTTTTGAAACGTGACATTAGACTCTTACTCTAAGTATGAATTGAATGTCATCAGTATTAGCTCTGGGACTTGGCTTGGAAATAGAGCTTAGTATCATTTACAGTCAAGTCACAAATGACTTGCAGGGGGCTTTGAACTTGGGCTGCCACTTGCTTCTCAAAGCTTGATGCTTGTGTTCAGCATGAAGAGCATACTTACGTTTTCTCAGATCACCTGATCTCTTCCCTGTATCTAGCTAATCAGGTAGCTTTTTGCTTTACAAGAAGATGCATCTTATACTGCTCTGTGTCTCTATAGACTTTTTCAATTGAGATTGTACCCAGGAAAAAAAGTTGGTCAGTGTGTACCATATGTATTTGTTTGATAGCCCTGTGTGTGTTACTTTGCAAACAGTTAATGAGCAACAGCTGCTGGATTTACTTCTGTTATGAAATTATGGTGGTATCTGAGCTCTTTGGGAGAAAAATCTGTCCTAGTTGCTCCTTTAAACAACTACTGTGTTTGCTTGGAAAGTTTGGCGTGTGTATGGATTGACCTTGTGGATGTTGAGAGATGGGCAAGAGAAAACTGATGCCTAGCCAGCAGCACCTTTCTGCCTGAAAGAAATGGTGTCCCTTGGGTATCTTGCTTGCTGACAGCTGTTTCCAGAGGACTGGGGCTAAAAATAACAGGCTTCTCAGCAGCTCTTTGAGCAATTTTGTGTCAGAATCCTCCAGGAGACCTATGGAGGCACAGGGTTGCTTATGCAAAATGGGGAGACACCTGCTAAGCTGTAGTGCTGAGTGCCCTGTCTGCTGTGGATGATGCAGCTGAACAAGGGTCCCTTTGCTCCAACAGTCCATTTCCAGGTGACAGACTGAGTCTCGCTTCTGGTTTGAGTACAAAAACCCACACAGCCAGCCTTTCAGTATTAGCCCAGGACATATTCCTTGTTCGTTTTGTTTCTTGCGCCCCTCCTGGGGAGCAGCCGAGTCCCTTGGTTGCTGTCTGTCCCCGAGCAGTGCTCTCATTGCTCTGCTCTTCACTGCAGAGTCTCCAGCCTGCGGTGCCTCGGCAATGAATGCTCACTTACCAGGAATGCTGACTCTCCGGAGTGTTACTGGAAATGCTTTAGCTAGATGAACGGTGTGATGTGCTTAATAGACGGAGACAGAAAAACAGTGGACTGCAGCCCAGCCTTCCTCATAGCTGGTATCTGAAGAGAAAGCCTCTTTGTTCTGCTTTGTCTGTCAGAGCAGCTTCACTTTGCAATACATTGTAGAAGGGCTGCTTGGGCTCAGAGCCCTGACTTGGCTTTCTCCCTTCAGTTCAGCTAATATCTGCTTTGCAATCAAATATTTTTTGAGACTTTGAAGTTTCTATTTCTTTTGAAAAGTGGAAGAAGTCAGTGGTTTCTGACAGGTGTAGATTAGCATGAAGTGTTCCTGCTCTGCCGTAAATCTCTCTGCTGATATGAGTCTCACACTTCTCAGGGCTTGTTGAGGTTTAATTGCAAGGCGACAGTAAACCGTAGCAGATGCTCTCTGCTACCCCCTCACCCACCCTCCCCTTAGATAAGAAAAAGTGATAAGGAGGAAGGAAGAGAGACTTCAAGTTGGAAAGGTTTTAAAGGCTTTACTAATGCTACTAATAAATAGAGAAAATGATACAAAATTTACAAAACCAATCTTGGATGTCCCGGGGTAGAGCAGTGTTTAACCCTTCCCTCGCAGAGCTGGCGTGCCTCCAGCGGTGACAGTGCATCAACAAATTGCCTTCTGCCACCCTGTGTGCTGGGGAAAGCACAGGCACCCTTGCATGAACTACAGAGCAGAAAAAGCCTTTGGAAGTTGCTCATGTCTCTTTGAATTTCCACTGTCGCGGTGGTCCTGTAAATCACTGCCGGGGTACAAGTAACCCCTGCTGTCCTAGGAAGGCTGGAGTGTGAAGGCTGAGCTTGCGCAGGGTAGAGGATGGGTTCAAGATGATTCTTGCAGGGTACAATGCAGGTTGGTGGCCTGTCCAAGCTCCTCTGCAATGCCTGTGCTCTGTTAAGACCTTGGTTTCCTCTGGGAGCTGATTTTTAGTTAGTGAAGCTAATGCAGGGGAAAAAACCCAAAAAATAAAGTGTGACAGCTCTTGGGAATGGTGCAGCTCATTAAAGAGGAAACAGGTTTCATCCGGTGCTAGGCAGCTTGGATTACTCTCCTGGGAGCTTTGCACCACCTCTCCTCTGCCGCTGCTGGCAGACCAAAACCAGGGTCTTCAATAACTTCATTTTCTTCACACTGACTCTCACCTGGAAGATGCAGCATCACTGTCCCTTGGATTGAGTACAGAACACATGGCTATATTTTTTTCTAAGACTGGCAAAGGTATCCTGTTGGTTATGAGTTTCCTGGAGGGAGAGAATGAGGACCGAGCTTTGTATTATTCATACTTTGGTTTTGTCTCTGCCACAAAGCTGCCAGTGCTTTAGTGTCTGTCCTTATTTTTGATCCAGTGGCTTTATTCTCCTTTAGGGACATTGATTGCAATGGAGAGGATGTTCTTTGACTGGTGGAGTCAGTTGTTTCAAATGAAAAAAAAAGAGGAAGAAAAAAGGCGTTTAAGGCTGCTTTTACTATCTTTTGTAGGAAAGGGTGTATACATGCTTCTGAGCAGCTCCCAAAAGCAGCTATAGTCTGGCAGCGAGCAGCTGCCTGTGCACGTGCGAGGCCCATTAAGATTCAGTGCTGCTTCAAAGCTTTCATTTAGACTCAAAACAGACTTCTGAAAAGCAGGAGAAAAACCAACTGTATTAAAAAGCGGCTTCCAAATTAGAATCGTTTGTCCTTCTCGGAAGGATCAGGAGCTGACTTGGCCTGTTTTCCTGCAGCCCTCTGGAGCATTGCTAATCCTGCCCCAAGTCTGTCCTGCCCTGGAGCCAGCCTTATAGGTGGCTGCAGGGTGGCTTGGTCTGCTGCTAAACTTCTGTTCCATGTTGGGTCAAATGGAAATTATTATTATTATTATTTATTTTTTTTTAATTGCATGTCTATTTGGGGTAGAGCTCGAGGTGAACTTCACACAAGGTGGTCAGCTAGCCTGACAGCAGGTGCTCCTGCTCATTTCAGAGTATGTGTATGTGTTTTTAAAGGCAAAACAAGCAGTCCCCTGCAAGAGACAGGTGGTTTCTGGAACACTGGGTGAGCTTATATGATTTGAAAATAAACAGCAAGTGGTTATGCAGAGGAAGGAGCCAGTGGCTCTGTGAGCTGGGTGGATGTTTGGTATGGAGGAGGTTGGAGTCCAGTTATAGCCTGTCTGCAAGTTCCTGACACCCAGGAAAGGCTTAAACAGTTATGTAGATGAGAGAAAAGAAAGAGCTTTACCATGAACATGTTAATGAAGATATTTTTGCTAGCTAGGGCAATATATTGACGTAAGGATACTGTATCTTATGTATACAGTGGAAATTAATCTGGATTAATTTGAGAAACTAAACATGATTAATGTCACTCCTTTAGAATCAGAGTAGCTTTTTATTCAATTTAGTTTAATTGTCTTAGAGTTAAGTGGCTGTTCTCAAAAGGATGTTCGTACCCATTCTGTCTATGGAAGCATATGCTCTGAACAAACCCTTCTCTGTCTGTCCCCTGGACTTGCCTGTGAACAGAGTAGTTATGTTGACAACATTATACCGTGTAAGTATAAATAAGAATGATCAACTGCCTTCCAGGTTTGCTTTCACCTGAGATGCTGTAAGTGGCTGATGCTGCAGTGACACCTTCCTCTGCAGCAGGTGATGGAAGTGTAGGAGTTGTTCTCAGCACCCCAACACAGAGAGGTCATCTCCTCTACACCTTCAGTTTAATGAGTGGGGGGAAAAGGGCTACAGCACTGTCAATAGCATAGAGAGAAGGAAAAGAGAATCCCTTGTTGGTATTCCCTTCTGCCAGGAGTACAAAGAGGCAAAACCCACCATTGCACACTGGCGTTTGCCCCATGATCAAAAGTGCTTCTGCATTTTAGAACCAGTTGCAGGAATTTATTGCTGTAAGGGTCTCTGACAAGCTAGGGCTTCAGAATTCCCAAGAGGATTACATGAACAAATGGCAGTATCCATTAGAGTAAATATTAAAGTGAACTGGGGTTTTGAAAAGGATATAAACCTTCACGTCTGGGGCTCTGTCACCTTTAACTACTCATGCTTAAGCCGACTGATGGGAAATCTCCACCCACAGACACCAGCTTCTTTGAATGAGAAAGGCTGGGACAGACTGTGGCTGCTGGTGGGACTGGGGACAACATGGGCTGCTTTTCCAAGCCCAGAGGGCAGCGTCCGTGAACTGACACAGCCTGTGCTGGATCTCAGCCCAAACAGTCATATCCAGCCTGAAGGAATGGGGCCCTGCAGGTCATGGTTTGTGGTCAGAAGGGAATCAGGGGCATCTCAGCTTCACAGTGTATCAGCCATGGGGTAGTCTCTCTTCTTTGTCTGAAATGCAAGGTTTGTCCTTCAGCATGTCAGAGCTGGCTTGATGCTTTTTGGCAGCAACACTGAATTTTGCTGGATGGACTAGGCTGGTTCTGTCCCAGAAAAGGGACCACAGGGCTCTGGAGATCCAAACTTGTTGCTCTTGCAGTTGCTCAAGGAGAGAAAGGTGTTTGTGGTGGGTGAAAGGTGCTGTTCCGTGTTGCTCATCTTCAGTCCTTTTGCGCATTTGCTGCATGTGCAGCAATGCCCTTGGCCATGCCACAGCTCTGAAAAGGCACAGTAGTTCGGAGCAGGGACTGAGGCTTTCTGGCAATGTTTGCTGATACTCTTCCTAACTTTCCTGCCAGCACTTTGCTCTCCTTTCCCTATAACAACCACTTGCAAGGGCAGTCCATGAGATTTATGGTCCTGTGGACTTCAGTTCCAACAGGTATGCAGCCAGCCCTTGGGAACTGCTGTGTTGCAGAGACCTTGGCAGGGGGTGCAGAAAGCCAGGAAACTTTTGTTCGAGGTGTAAGTCACCAAAGGCAGCGGAGCTTTGGAGATATAGCTCTTTACTGAAAATCTTTTCCTCAAGGAGTGCGTCCATGCAGATCTTGTGCATGTGGAGCCAAAGGTTTGCTTTTAAAAATCACTTTGTTAGAGTTTGTCTCTGCTGCTGTGGGTCTGTTTTCATGCCGTTCCTCATTCTAAGTTACTTCTTGGGGTTATTCTCCGCCCTCCCCCCCCCCCCTCTTTTTTNTTTGGAGATATAGCTCTTTACTGAAAATCTTTTCCTCAAGGAGTGCGTCCATGCAGATCTTGTGCATGTGGAGCCAAAGGTTTGCTTTTAAAAATCACTTTGTTAGAGTTTGTCTCTGCTGCTGTGGGTCTGTTTTCATGCCGTTCCTCATTCTAAGTTACTTCTTGGGGTTATTCTCCGCCCTCCCCCCCCCCCCTCTTTTTTTCCTAGAAAAGCTTTAAATGGTTCTATATTT